>CAIGRK010186182.1:0-11031 GCA_903798315.1 Fraxinus greggii | reverse complement strand
AATAGCATTTTTCTTTTCTCTCGTGGATCTCCTTAATGGTATTGTTTCTTGAGGTTGTTGAATTTGTACTTCTAGAATAATTATCTCATTTTGGATGGGAGGTTCCTCAGCATTATCTTACTGAGGTTTTAGATATACTTATTTATCAATGATAGGTATAGAAACCAGTACATTGTCAAAAGTAATAGTATGAATCACACCTTGTATGATGAAAGGAAACTATAAACCCTATATCCTTCAAATGTTTATAAATAGCCAATTTGGAGATGGGCGACATGCCGTTTAATGTGAAGCTTAAAATGAAAATTTCTAAACATAAATATTGCAATTTATTAGTATTAAAACAAGCTTAAATTTTTAAAGATCTCAGTTTAGCCATAACAAAATTCAACGATATTCATACAATGTAAGCCTCATTTTACTCAACAGTGGCACAAATCGTTTGGTCTATAATATAATGAATAATAAATTTTTATAGTGCCAATAAATTATAATTCTTTATACCAGAATCATATTCCTTTACAAAGAATTAGATTTTTTGTTACATTTATATACGTTTTTTTTTTTTTTTGGTCCAGTCCTGCTGAATAGAATTAAATAAATTCCTTATATGACCTAATGCAACGCACTTAAGGTAAAAGACATGATATCAGCATGTTTGGCTAAGACATTGAAATAAAAATTAATTTGACATTTTTTGTGTCAAACAAACAATTTCTCTGCAACAAAAATAACTTCTTGTTTTGAAAAGTATATGCAACTGGAATTTTCAATAATACATGTATATACCCGAACGAACTTGATTGGCATAGGCAGTTTTCACATAGGGGCCACCAAAAAGTACAGTATACAGATCCCACAAAAAGCATAAACCTGTGCAAGATTTAGCAAGAAGAACATGGGAAATTAACAAAACAGTGGCTCAATTGAAGCAAAAAAGCCAAACATCGTACATAGAACAATCTCTGACTAGATTAGATTGGTTCTGATATAGAACTAAGATCCTTTTCGGCTTCGGCTACCAAGACCCCCAACATTTCTAGTTTGGTTGAAAGCAGTTGGATACAAGTCTCTATGAGCAGATGGACTGCCTCGATGCCCGTGGGATGGAGAACGAGGTGAAGAATTTGATTCGCTTCCTCGTGATATCTCCGACTCCAAAACCTTCGCTTCATCAGCAAGCAATTTTAACTGTTTCAGCAAAAATAAAATACAATGTAAAATTGTAGCATCCGGCAAGATAAAGATGAGCGAATAAACACGCAAACAAGAGGAAATCTTGTACTTTTTGGTTTTAAAAAGGGATTAGAGAAGAAAAGAAATGTTTCAGAACCATAAATATTTCAGAAAATCAAGCAAGGAATAAATAGAATAAATTAATTCTCAATATATTATTAACTTCCTTGTAGTGTTTGGTAAGAGAGAGCTTCAGTATCATTTCAGGAACCTGTCAACCATTTCACTCTCCAAGAAATAACATTCCCCATTATTTTCACATTTCTCTCTTCTTTTCAACCACACATTCTTCAATAAAATAATATTACACGCAAACCCAAAACTTTTCCTTATTTTTTAAAGATGCATTATTCATCAATCTACTATTCCAAAATGCATTCTTATCCAAAAAATGGAGCTCAAAAAGGCGCTTAAATTTTCAGCAAAAACAATATAAACTTCCCCCAACAGTTTTAGCATATGAAAAAGGCTCGAGTTTAAAGGGAAACCCAGATGGCATTGAACTAGATAGGTAGGTCTTTCTCTTATTTTGTTTGTTTCTTTAATTCACAATATGAAACTGGAAAAAGAAATGCTACTAGACAAAAAATCTAAAATGATCATTACCCGAACTTCATTCTCTCTTAACTGATCTTGAAGAACATTTATGGCAGGGTTTAAGCTGCAGTTCAAGTAACATAATAACTATAAGCAAATGTCAAGCTGAAGTTTCTGGTGCAAAAGGTTGTACTGCATCTTACCAATATTCTATCATTTTGCACATGGAAGCCTGATAAGTTGATGTGTGATGTATATAAGTAAGCGGGTGCACTTTTCCTTCCCTAACAAAGTTTGCCAAAATGAGTGTAATGAAATAAGAATGAACTGATCATTGCTTCAATCAAGTCGGATAATGTTACCTCATAGTTTGAACGATTGCTTGTTTATAAGCAGTCCGCTCCTCTTCATATAAAACACGCTGAAGATTTGTAAATGAAGACAGTGGTGAGTCCAGATTGAGAAGGGACGAGGTCGGTAGTACATGAAGAGGAATTTCCTTTCTCACAAATTCTGCACCACTGCCAGGAAACAAAAGCATTCATATAGAGAACATCATTATATGACAACTATTAAATATACTAAAAAATGCCACCTCTATTTTTATGAGTAAACAACGAATAAAAGCAAATGCAGTAAGAAACCAGAGTCGGGAAGGAAAGGAACTAAATCTCTTCTGTACCTTTTGAATGAAATATTATAACAGGGAACACACATTAACTGACCCAAACTTACAGAAACAGACCAATTACGTTATTTGTGCTTCAAACAAATATATCATCTATACATGCATGTGAGATTTCCAGAGATTTGAGTTGAATGCAACTTATAAACAAAGAAAGACAAAATAATTGGGCTGAGAGGCAATACAAGAAAAGAGATAACGAGCATTCAAAGCTGATCATATAAACATCTTTAGTACTTCAGTATCATAATCAAACACTCAATTTCAATAAAGCACCTAATTTGATTTCTTCTGGTAGTCCACCAAATTCATTTGTGCAGTTAAAATGCACTAATTCTACTACATAGATAGCCAAAGCCTAAAATTCCCATAGAATATGTAAAAGAATTTTGGAGTCATTCCAGTTCTGTACCTGAAGCTAACAGATTCCATTCATAAATAACATTAAGCTTTACCCTCTATCTTATGCTTTTCAACTTTACAAACTTCAAAGTTCCAACAAAACTTTATGCATACTGAGCAGTCAGGACAAATGGCATAATTCAGCAAGTAAGCAGATGAAGACTCATAACGTTTTCTTCAACAACAGCTTTATCCACATTCATTTTTTACTCTCCCAACAAACAGGTAATTTAATGCCATTAATAAATATAAATATGTAATTGTTGATAATGTCTCCAAGATCCTTCTTATCTGTTTAGATGTCTTAAAATAATGTTCACTTTCCTTGAGAGAGTAATTTTTCACATTAAATAATACAAAATTGACATTATCACAACAAAATTCAAGTGCATTCCCTACCTTATCCACCTTTTTTACCAAATTTAAGGTACCTGTACTCTACTTTTATCAAGGTGAGAAAACTATACGTATTCGCACATCTCAACTTTTCCTCTGAAACCCATGTAGATACTCTAGGCATCCATTGCAAGACATTGGAAAGGTTGAGATACATCCATGCGAGAAGATATCGGGAAATGATAAAAGGAAAAGCGAAAAAAAATATCTCCAAGATTTCAAAAATCATTTTGCAAGTGCTATTCCCCATGATAACTTGTAACAATCATAAGCCAAATAGCCAATAAAGGGAGATCTTCAAATCCTTTAGATAGGAATTCAAAGACATGAGAATAACTGCTGTCATGTTTTCTTTTTCAAAGTATCATTTAACTAAGGACTTAAGCAAGCTCAGTAAGATTTTCCAGCTTTGTCGAACAGTTACGGGAATACAATTATTGTTGCTCAATTAGCATGGATACTGTCAGTTGTCTTAGGTTTTCTCACTTCTGGGTTTGCCGTCTTCTTCTTACTAGCTGCCCCTTTTTCCTTCTTTTTTAAAAACTTGTCCAACACATTGGGCTGAAATCAAGCTAACTCTTAAAATGCTAATGCTTGAAAACAATAAAAACACGTTTGAAGATAGGATAGAAAGTGATGTGGGAACTACTCATTTTACCTCATCTCCAAATTCGAAAGGTGCATTGCTTCCTGCATTCCATCTGACATCTCCATGGGATCTAAATCATGAATTGCATTATTTATATTGTTGGCATTGTAATTGTCTAACATTCGGGCATCGGCATTCCCAGAAAATCCTCCCAAGTCATGTGATTTATCCCCAACCTACCGAATTAGTTACAATTGACGTACATCAGCAATGAAAAGTAAACAACTAGCATTCTGAATCAAAAGTGACAGTCGTCAGTCTAAGAGGGGGCAAGTCTCAAGTCAGCAAACTCTTTACAAAAATTTGATAAACAGACACGTCCAAAATATGAAATTCTTTTCCCTCAATCGAGGCAGTAAGTATGGCTATGTTTCAACTCAGAATACCAAAGACTGAGTACCACAGATGAAAAAGAAAAATTAAAAGGAAAAAGCTTTCCTAATAGATACAGAAGAAAAGTAGGGAAATCAGACCCACCAAATGTTTGTTAATAATTGCACCGGAATCACCAGTATCTTGTTCGATACTTTCTTTGATAGAGCCTGATCTAGTCACTGTGTTCTGTGAAGAACTTAACGATGATTCAATATCTATAAAACTTTTCTGTTGTGGGGAAATAGAAACAGGTCTAACAACGTGATTCTGTTTTCCATCAGAAGACTGAAACGCGATGATTTGAATCCTTCCAACCTACAATGATTTAAGCTAATATTAGAAGGCATTTTTTGCAAAGATATCTCAATAGAAAACTAACACAAACCTTTTGTGCATCTTCACTGAAACATGAAAATATCAACCCAATAAAACCAGAATCCAACAGTTGATACATAGCCTGAGTCCGCACGTCTGAAAAAAATCACATGGGACAACTGATAAATACACTAATTTCAAGTGACCAGAAAATTATTAATGCTTGCAAAGACCTAATATTCTAAAAAGCATCCTAGGAAATGACTAGCTTATTTCCATGAAGCAACTAAACCCCTTCTAAAAAGGTGACCATTATCATGTCCAAAGTTTGGTCACTTTATCCATGATGCTGTTTTAGAAAATATAAAAAAGAATTCTATTTCAACCATTATGTTAAGTGATGATGATTTAGAAATGTTGCTCGCTGTCTAAGCACCTTTCTATAGGCCATTAACTGGCTTTTCCAATCAATTGACAAAATTAATTAAATTTTTCAGTGGAAAAAGCAACATCAGTGAATCCACAAGATTTTATACCACCAAGTTCAAGTCAACATGCTGATCGTCTGAAAATTACTTACTGCTACTTAAGGTCTCATAAAAGAGAAGAAACATATTTAGTTGTATTGGTAAAAATGGACTTTAGTAGATTCATCGTGAATTCGACTGATCCCACAATATGCTGGCTGCTTGATTTTAACAATAATGAGTTACTATAAACCAGTAAAAAAAGGTACAATTAGATTTAGAAGAATTATTGAGAAGCTCACCAACATGAGAGGGGAGAACTGTAATGTGAGGATGTGAATGATACCAACCAATCACCCTCGTTGTTATTCCTGTTGCCATGGTAACTCTGTGCTATGAAGTTAATTAGACAAAAAGAGTCACTGATAATCGATGGACCAAACAACACAAGCCACAAACAAATGTGAACCATATTCCCCATTGTGTGAGTTTTCACTCCAAATACTTCAGCATAGTTAAGTGTAAGAACCTGCAGAAACTGGCTAATTTTTCTGTAATAATTGTAATCCACTAAATTCAGCTCAAAAAAAATAAAAGGTATAGAAATAGTTTGAATTCAAATATTTATTACATTATGGGAAATTGGGTACATCCAGAACCAGTATTACTTTGCACTCTGCAAAGCTAGCAAACATATTATGCATCAATTTTCAATAAAACCAAGATATCAAGGAAGAGTAAGTATCACGAAAAAGGATATTTCAGCGTGAGCTGATGCAGCAGTCAACTGCTCTGGATTAGTCTCTACCCGGTCCTTCCGACGATCAGAACGAGGTTGTGGCAGGGCTCCCCATATCAATGCCGTCACATTTCCATTTCTTGAATGCTGCTTAAAAATAGAACTAGTTTAATTGTGTTCGTGTGCAAGCAAAATATAACACCCTAATCAAACATATACAATGTAGTGGAGGAGAGGCAAGAAACAGATATACAGCTTCGAAATTTCAATATAACGCCCCAGAGTTAGAATATAACCAAATTGACAAACTATTAGGTAAGGATATTTAGTTACATCATTGTGCCTCTGAATGGCCTAGACAAGCCAAACTGAATATGTGGGCTAACACTAAGTTCATCTATTGCATTTGAAGTCTACCATCATATAAGTACTCATATCTGTTCAACATAATGAAGATAACTGCATTTTCTGACTTTTTAAGGAAAATCTCAATAAAAACACTAGCCGGAAGTTTGCATCAGTGAAAGAGGAAAACTATGATGTTCCATAAGGGCAAAGAACTTCAGACAGAACGCAATGGAGACTTTAAAAGTTGTGTCAACACGCTCACACAGATTATAGGACCTAGTTACCATAGAGCTCCTTAGTAATGAGAAGAAGAAGTTATCAATATCAAAACTAATATCAAGAGAGAAAAAAAAAAACAATTCTATATTTACATAAATCCAAAACAATCCACAGAAATATTTTATGAAATCCCATTTGTGTAAAATGCCCATAACCCTCAAAAGAAAACTTCCATATCAGAACTTGATGAAGTTCTCAATCTTGCAAAACCCAATTCAGAATTCATTTCAGAATCCAAATTTTCGAAGTGCAGATTAAATTCTGGCCAGAAAACTATCTACATTAAAATTTCAGGGGTGTCAATAATCAACACAGCTAAATCAACAGAATAAAACCCTACACAGAATATTCAATCAACGAACAAAAGAAGAAACACAAAGAATATTTGTTCCAAACAAAAAAAAAGAAAAAAAAGATACAGAATAAAGTCTCCAACTTTGTAAGCAAAACCCAAAAGAATGTGTCATCCAAGAGACTGGCAAAAACAATCCACCTGAACGTCACCAAGAAGAAGACCCATGATCTCCTCAGTCTCAGTGGACAATGCATGAGTCAGACATGTCAACCACACTTCCTCCGACATCTTTACACTAGTTAGAGACATCTCTGACTCCTCCTCCTCTCTCTCTGATATATTTGTGTGTGTGTCAAAACCCTTTTATCGGAGTTTCTGAAACCTATTTCCTCTCCTACTTCCTCGAAGCCCGTCTGAAAATGGCTTCAGACTGTAGAACACGGCAAGGTCTGGTTTGGGGTTTGCGGGAAAAAAATTGGGATCTTGTGAATTGGATGGTTGGTCGTAATTTCGATATAATACACAGTCACAGACTCACTAATCAGTAATCAGATGTTTATTTCCTGTTCTATTTTCTATTTTTTGAAGTTTCTCTTGTTTTTAATCTTTTTATTTGGCTAAATTTTCAAATAAATAAAATAAATTTTCAAGGTCTAGGAGCAGTCATTTATATACATATATTTTTCAAACATATTTACTCAACATATTTACTCGCCGTAACTTGTCTCGAAATGTATCAACTCTTCATCTATATACATTTACTTTTTAAACATACTCGTTGCATGACTTGTATCGAATTGTATCAAATCTTAAGTGAGCCAAATAAGAGTTGGACCTTCCCAACCCGAGTTGGGATGACCTTTTTTCTAATGAAAGTTTAAAAGTAATTGTTCTTTATGGGATTGACACTATAATTTTTCCTTCAATTTTTAATCAATATGTCACAACTATCTCAAGGCTAAATGGTATAGACAGCCTTAAACCTTTATTGGAACAGTGTTAAATTTCATATATTTGGAAAATAGGAAAAAAATTGCAATATTAGTGCCATAAAATATTAACAAGATGGCATTGCTAACCCACAAATTTGAAAAGTAGCATGATCTTCAATTTGTTTCTTAAAATAGCACAAAAAAAATTGAAAAACGCCAATTCAATATTAAGTCACGAGAATACACACTAAATTATGGTAGTAGAACCATATTGAAGTGATTAAATTAGGATTTTACTATTTGTACATTCTTTACCTTACATCGTGGTTTACATTCCATTTGTTATCAAAATATTGGATGGGAAAACCTTTTTTTTTTTCCTTTCAAATTGGTGAACGGTTTGCCGGTCAAATTTAGTGCACACCAAAGTGTGGTGTACACCATGCATGATTCAATAAATTATGAACTGGTCAACATTTACATAATTTTTAGAAAAAAAAATGTCATTATTCGCCATATATCAAAATAGCATCGGACTTGCTATAAATCTACAAATCCAAGTTTAAAAGATTAAAACCATCATTTTCTATAAAGCTACAAATAAAGTTAAAGAACTTCAAATTAATTCAAACATAATCAATATTCATACACAATTACTTTGCCAAAGAACTCCAAGAATGGAAAACTACCTCGATTTAAAGATTACCTCAATGTTTGACTAATTGATCTTGACCAACGAGGAGCAAGAGTAAATAACTATAGAATATACATAAATTTCATATCATTCCTTTACCATCATAATATCATCATAGCACTAAATTTTCAGTATCATAAAAAAATGCTAACATCAGTCAAGAATCCCGTTAGCTCTCATTACAAGGTATTTTATTTATAGAGCACTATATAGGATCGTCTTGATCCATTCATTTCATAATTAATTTCTTATACCTCACATTTCATCATGTATAATGTGCTTATGTGCAATTTAACATACAATCCTCCAAATGGATAAATACTACTAATTGATATCTACGTGGAACACCAGAGTGTTACAACAAATGCGCACACATGTATGTCTATTTTTGTACAAGAATTACAGAGCATATACATCGTCCATTTTACATATTAAGTGTCTGAATGTAATACGTACTTGTAATATATCTTTTTATGCGCTTAATTACGCATTTATCTGGCATGATATTGATTCATTAGATGTAGTTATACTTAAATTTGTGTATATGTTGTGTTTATAGGTCAAATTCTCGACCACAAGATCAATTAGAGCTTAATTGAGAAATAAGAGTGGAATTAAAGAGCATCCGAAAAGTTCAGACTTGTTTGGAAACAATTGAAAGCGGAAGGATTAAAATTATATAAAAAATAGAGCTGAGGGACTAAAACCATATATAAATCTCAAATAGGGGACCAAATTGCGATTCTGAAAAAGCCAAGTGACCGACTTGAATAAGATAAAAGTTAAAGAACAAAACATGACAAGAGAAAGAAGACAAAAAGTTCAAGTCCATAGATTGAAATTAAGATGTGTGGTTAAAAAATAAGGAAAAATTTTAAATTTACGTGTAATATTATTTTATTAAAGAGTGTGTGATTGAAATTGGAGAAATCTCTATTTTAATATAAAAAAGGGGATTCAAACAATGTCATATTGAGTTTACTTTGTTAAGTACGATTAGTTTTACTAAAGAGACACGAAGTCCATTGTTGTCGTAATTTGATTGTTAGAAGAGAGAATAATTAAATGAATTTCCGATCCCTATCGCATTTCATATTGATTTGAAAACCAAAAATTGTCGAGCATACATCCATTTTAATTTTAATTTTTTTTTTACAAAATAGGTTTTTCGGAAAATCGTCACATTAAGTTTATTTATTTTTTTCGTAGAAATAGAGATTATCCGTAGTTAACCGATAATTAAATAAAAGGTCCTAATGAGAACAATGCTCTATTAATGAGGCAGCGTAGTATTTATGGAATAGCATATTATAACAAGGGAGTCTCTATTTACATCCAATATATATATATATAAAGAGAATTTTATATCCCATTATACCTCTCCCACTTATCCCTTTTGCTGCATACATACTCCAACATGAAGATCCTAGATAACACATGATTGTGCGTACTCATGTTTTTCGATATCTGTCAATTACGTAGAGAGAGTGTGTGTGGAGATAGAGATTTTTAATACCTACGGAAACAATGGTGGTGGGATTGAATTTAGACAAAAATTCAGAGGAAAGAACAGCTCTGGCTTCACCAATGTGTACGTGCAGGAGTAGTAAAATAATTCAACGACGGATATTTTAATCTCTTCTTCAGAATTCACGTAGAATGATCCAATCCCTTTTTTATCAGAGAAACATCCGAATATAAACACAATTCAGTCGATGCCAGTAGATAGTACAATTGAAAAAGAGACTACATCGCTCTTCATTGCTGAGTGTATCTATAGGTGTTTATGCTAAATTGTGTGGATATATAAAAGGATTGAAGAACTTATGATGATATAGATAGATAGATAGATAGATAGATAAAAATGCTATGGATGTATCGTGTTTAAATTAATGAATTTAATAAGGACAATATTGGAACGCAGTGGATGAGAATTGTTATTTTTAAAAAAATTAGAATTACAATAGGGATAAATATAGATTTCAATAGATATATAACTTTTGTAAATGTAAATAGCAGCTCCCTATAACAACAATATATTGTCATTTATTTTCTCTTGAAATGAAATCTATTCTTCGAAGACAAACTTAATAATATATATTATAATTAGGGCTATCAATGAATTGAATTTTGATTCGAATATCATCCAAATCCAATGAAATTAATGAGAGATAAATTTAGGGTCACACTTCGATAACCCGATCAAAATCCAAATTCAATAATCCGTTAACTAAAGTAGTAAATATGAATATAGATCAATTCGATCTGATAACATCCTAATATTATTTGTTAAAATAATATAATATATTTTATATATTATCGCATAATTTATTATACAATTTTTATTTTTTTTATTTTGAAAATTGTATTATACTTTATGACTTTTGTTGAAGAATGTCGAACCTATTAAATTTCAATGTATCATAAATATATATTATAATAAATTTTATATTGAGATTGCGAATATCATCTTTCTAAAATATTTTGGATTGAATTATCAGATCACGTATCCAATCGGAAATGGATTTAATAATCAAATTTCCACCGAATTATCGGATCGAATCGAATCCATGAATTATTCTTATCGGATCGGATCAGATCAGATCAGATCAAATATAGACAGATCTGTCCACATCCTATCATTTTCAACCCTAGTTGTACTCCAAATTTTTTAATAATAAT
>CAIGRK010186069.1:0-14344 GCA_903798315.1 Fraxinus greggii | reverse complement strand
ACAATCAGAACCGAACCAAAACTATAACCAAATGGTTTTTTGTTCGAAGAACCAAACTTATTGATTTTTTTCGTAGAACCGAATCGAATCGCTTGGTTTGGTTCGGTTCTGGACATTTTGTCCCCCCCATTCACGATTCAACTTTGCATGTTTCCTACGGTAACAAAGTGATCAGAGGAAAAGTGAAAAAGGGATCAAGCACAGAAAGTTCAAAATTCCAACCAGTGGTTAATTCCATAAATGGAGGATTTTGTTTAATGCATTCATTGTGAACAACAAAAACATCATGATAATTATGATTATCGTACAACATATGAAAAAATAGGTTATTCGAGTGAAGCATGATAAATAGTTACTGTACATAGTTATATTTTTCTGGGAAAATATGTTAACCTCTGAGTTAGACGGCATAATTAGTAAAAATGTAAAGACACTATCGATGCACTTATTCCAGCTATAGGTGCACAC
Organism: Fraxinus greggii; assembly: GCA_903798315.1. NCBI lineage: Eukaryota > Viridiplantae > Streptophyta > Magnoliopsida > Lamiales > Oleaceae > Fraxinus > Fraxinus greggii. The sequence goes on along the minus strand of CAIGRK010186069.1, from coordinate 13,876 downwards.
ACAATTCAAAGTTGAAACAATTTATCTTTGCTGTGGTACTAGTGTCTAACCAAGGCCAGGAAGAAACTTATGGTGTAATCGCAATCTTTGTTCTCTAGCATTTGTAATTATTCTTCATGAAAATTTCTAGTGATTTATCATTTATATTCTTGAGAGAAGTAGATAGTTTTTCATAATCTTGCATTCATTGTTAACTTAGCTTATTCCTTCAATCTAAAAACTAGTGATTTCATTTAATCAAGTCAATCCAAGAAAAATCATCTTTTGAATAATTTTTTTTCCCAAGGAGGATGAAAGTTTTGTTACATAATCACCACAAGTGGATTACAGTTGCTCCATCTGATGTTCACAAGCAGACATTCTATATATCAGCGTAAACAGCGACTTAAGGAGTACTCATCAAAGTATGTATTGATCCCTTCTTGATATAGTAGTTACCTGAGTAGTTCATCCTTGGAGTTGTCTCCTCGTAAACTCAGACTCCTTATCTTTTTATAAAGTAATCCAAACTGACCGTTGTTTCTTAGAATATTCTTTACAAGAAAATATGGCTGCATTAGCAACCGAATACAATTATAGGCCATGTTTTATTAGGAACATAGTATTTACATAGAATTATGTTTTTCGAATTTCAGATGTCATTCCTAAAGCCAAGCCCCAGAAAATATACTGTAAACGAGAGGAATCAGCTGATTGCTGTTTTGAAAATAAAGGATGGGAAACAAGGAAGAAATAAAAACGGTACTAATTACTTCACTTCAGAATCATTATATCATGTTATTTTTACAATAATTCATGCATATAATTTTCAGTATGGCCTGGTAGTTTTAATATTGTACTATCATAACATTGCCTCCTATCAGATAAGCATTAGCTGCATTACCTTAGTGCCTCATATCTGATTAGCACCAACCGATTGATATTGCTCTGCTTGATATTGGCTTGTTGAAATGATATTTATATTTTGGTTTCTCTATTAGCAGATAAATCTTATGTTTTTCTGGTGCAGATAAATTATGTGGGGAACAGCAAGAGGAGATGGCAATTGGAGGGGATCAACGGGAGGCATTGTCGATGCAACCATAGCCCAAGTCTGGATCATGGTGTCTCAAAGTAGTAGATTACCCAAATGGTTGCCAATGATTGAAAAATGCACTGATTTGGTGGGAGAGGAAGGCGCTCCAGGCTATATCTGGCTAGTTTTGGGTTTCATGTTTCCCCAAAAAGGAGGAGACAGGTCATGGATAAAGGAAAAGCTAGTTTTGATGGATGCTTCATCTCATAGTTATATTTACGGAATTGAAGCAAGCAATATAGGTTAGGATGGATCTTGAAATTCGTTAAATTAGTTCATCGATTATAGCAATGATGATCATGAATCCTATCTAGTTGACAGGACTGTTGATATTGATCCTGTTGAGGGTATGTCTGAGGAACTGCACACATGTAAGTTGGACAGGAAGTGGTGTTTTCAATGGCAGATGGGTGAGCAATGTGTAGGAACTTGCCCTTTGAAGGGGAACAACAGCTGGTAAGGGACACACATACTCAAATCAGATACAAGTACAAGCAAGCAATCAGTCCACTCCATAGAACACACAAGTGGAGAATTGATTTCCTTTAATCTTCATGTGAAATCTCTATGCATGGTAGTGGTACCACCATTATTCCAGTTTGATACAATTACTACTTGGATTTACATCTAAGCTTGAATAGATGATTTTGGACTCTTCATTCTTAACTATTTATAGAAGGACTGATAGCTTGGGATTTCTTCTCCAATGAATGCGAATTGGCATAACCAGCACAGTTACTTGCCTAAGGCCACATATATAGGTGATGCCTTGTATTTTAAAAATTTTCATTTCAATTAATTTCATTGACAGAATCTTGGAGTCATATTTTTTCTGTTGGTAACTATTAGAAAAACACTTTTATAAATTTAATATATTGAAAGAAATTCTATCACACATACAAATTAATAAACATTAATGACTGAAAAGATCATATGTAATGTAATAAAATAATAATAGAGTTTTTTGTCAGTGATAATTATAAAAAAATATCTTAATAATATTTTTGTTGAAAAAATTTGTATTTTTAAATAAAGTAATAAAATATATAAATATTAAATATTAGTTATAGAAATTTATCTGATTAAATAATAATTTAAGATTATGAACGACTTTTCAATTAGAAATATTAAAAAGATAAATAGTTTAATAAATTTATTTCACCTCATGTCAATAAATAAAGTAATATTTCATGGAATAAAAAACTCATCTATTGGTAATATTATAAAGAAAATGTAAGTATTATTTGAACTTAATCATAAATAAATTTTTTTTTAATCGCTGGTGATACCCGCCCGTGATCAAAATGTTGGCGGTTGCTAACATTATTGACAATATTGTCGTTAATAATCACTAATGCGTTAGTTCGAATCATCAAAATTTTAATTTTTTCAGGAATATTTTCCGACCTCTAACTTCTTACTTGAAATAAATTCTCTGACATGATTATTTAGTCACAAAATTTACATGTTTTAGCCACATAATCTGCATGTTTACGTCCTTTGCATCTTCTTTCTCACAAGAGTAAGAGACAAACGAAAAGGCAATTTCAAACAATGATAATATCATCGACTATTGCTAACAGAATTCTGATTTTTATTATTATTTTTGAAAAGACCTTATCTAATATTTTGCCTACTACAAAGAGGGTGTGTGGTGGGAATTAAAATAAGATTTTTAGTAGGCTGTGATAGAAGTTTTTGAAATGTGTGGTTGAAAAGCTGTGAGACCCATGAAAGATGTGGTTAATATTGATTGTTTGACTTTGATTTAAATTAAAATCTGATTACAATCGATACCAAACAGAGCCTAAATTGTTTATGTCACCTTATTGAATCAATCAATAAGCCTTATTATGAGAAATAGTTCAGATGATTGTTACTTGTTTTGTAACATGTCATTCACCGTATATTATAACTTAGCACCTGTTTTACAATCATACTTTCAAAAAAAGAGTTTTGAATAGTAATTTTGATGAGAATGTGTGATTAGGAGAATGCTACATATACATTGTTGCTTATATTAATTTTGACATCCTCCCACTTGACATTCATCATAGCCTTTGATCTTTTTAACACTTTTACATCACTGACCAGCTTTTGACACGTAGAAGAAAATGTCATCCTTAATGAAAACAACAATGTACATCTAGAATAATTCATATTTTATTGTGTGAATGTGTGGTTGAAAATGAGTATCAAGAAAAAAAGAATTTAAAAAGTATGATTGTCAAACATGGGCTTAGATATATTTTTAATGTAATTGTTGATTACGATTATATGTATTTATCATTAAGACTTATCTCCTGTTTGGTGGTGATTAAAATCAGTTTTTTAGTAAATTTTGATAAAAGTTGATGAAATATGTGGTTAAAAAGATGTGGGATCTATAAAATATATGGTTAAAATTAATTGTTGATTTTGACTGAAACTAAACCGGCTTAAATTGTATAAATATAATATTTTAAAAGAATAAATAGCAAGATATGTGCGGGTTAACTTTCATTTGTGGTTCCTAAACTTTCAATGAAATTTCAATTGGATCTCCAAACTCTAATTTATTCATATTGGGTCAATGGCTTCAGTTGAAAATGAGATTTGCGCAATTTAGGGTTCATACGAGAGGGTTAGTGCCAAGATCAAAAGAATAAGTTCTGATTGCACACTAGAACTTTAAATTGGGGACCATTTATGCAAATTTTCACTGTTTCTTCCATTGGTCCATTTCCAGTGTTCCTCAACCGACACCCACATTGGGCCTTTCTTTGTCGGGCCCCACTAAAAGTAAAGCTGACGTACGATGATGATAATTTTATTTTTAGGGTTTTGGTTCCGGAACTCAAACTGACACTACAACTTAATCAATAACTATGTCAAGTCCGAAGGGCATCCTCCTCCGTCTGATACTGATCTATAAGTAACACTTGACGACGAAGCATCACATCCATCTGTCTTTGCAGCTGTGATACGCCTTTCCTCTTTCTCTCTACAGTCTCTATATCCATATAGCCTGTTAGCGTTAATACGAATTGGATTGCTAGAACTTTTTGACACATCTCGCCAAAAATTTCTGTTTAAATTACTTTGAAATTCCTGATAAAAGAAATGGTTATTCCGGAGAAGAAACATTCCGCAAACGATCGACATATAGATGATGTAGATCACGCGGATCAAATTTCCAACGGGGAGGGTTCATTTAACGACTTATCGAGCAGTGATGGGACCTCGACGAGTGAGAATCCTTCGATTACTGGGAGGTTGGTGGAGATTCTTGTGGAGGACGGGGATGGGGATCTCTTGCTGCAACGGAGCCATTGGGAGGGTGAGGTTTTGCAGTGGCTACGAGCTCTGGATCTGCAGGTCATGGGGGCATGCCGTGCGGATGAGAGGTTGAAGCCTATGCTGAAGCTCAATGTCTCCCCTGGCGCAGCTGAGGATCACCTGCTGGCTCATATTAGTCAGGTATTCTTAATCAGAATATACACTTGCCTGTACAGGCTCTATTTGCTATTTCAGAACTGCAAAATTGGTATTGCAATGTGTAGAAGGTGATATTAAATTCATTGGAAGTTGTTTTAATTCCATTTCTAAGCACCTATGCTAATTTTGCAGTTTTTTTAGTCATTATGATTTAGTATCTAAGTTTCGTAGTGTTATTTTTCTCTGTAACCTGTCCGAGTGGAACTCTCAACTCTGTATTGAAGCCTGGTGAATTATTTGATTAAACTGTAACCTTTTTGTCCTTTCTGTTTCAGATTCTCTAGAGAACTGTACAATTGATATGTTTTATTTGTTCAAGTTATTTGGCATGGAATTAAAGTATCACTTTTTTTTTTTAAGATACTAACTTTTCTGTTATACATCTGAGCTACTTATATACTTGAATTTTTCCAATGTTCAGTGAACTGATTTCTTAACTATTGTATATTGAACAGCACTTTGAGCCTTCAGAAATTGGTATACTAGCCATGTGCTTGTGTGTACCGCTTGTTTCTATTCGTGTTGGGAAGGTCAACAAGCAAGGGACCTGCTTGTATCCTACATCTATAAGGTAGCTGCAACTACAGAACCTCTGTCAGTTACTATTTTTTGGCTCCATGCATCCAAATAAATTGATCACTTCATTCTTTGACGTATCTGCAAGTAGTTTTCATTGTTAGTTTTTGTTGTTGATCTTTGGACTACCTAGGGCACGGATAGCTTTCAGAAGATGGGAACAGATAGAATAAAAAGAAATAAGTAGGTGATGTCTCATTAGGCACACATTCGGACAAGGAAAAAAATTATTCATATGAATAGTTGAAGTTATATGTAGTACATGGCGGGTGGGATAGAAATTCCTTATGGTTAGATGCTACACTTGTTCAAATATTCACTTTTCTGTTATTGATCTTCCAGAAGATATATTCGGGATTAGCTTCACATTCCAAATAATTTGGTGAGAAGTACAGTGGAAGTGGAGATGAATGAATAAATGATAGATGTATAGATTTTGAATAACTTTTTGGAGATAATGGAACTATTTATTTTTTAGTATTCAAATTTGGTATTTTTATAATTAGCTCAATAACTTGCACCAAAAATATTACAGTACTGATTCTCCACAGATAAAATGAATGAAATAATGTCGACCCTAGTACTCTGGAAGAGGAGGTGGGTAGAGGAGAGATGACAGAAGGGAAGACAAATCAGTTTTAAATTATTCTTCATGTGAGCTAATATCAGTCAATGAATTAAAACCAACTGATTCTTTGTCCTTGCTGGAGAAGCCGTCATTGCATTTGTTGAACATTTATTGGCATCTAAGCTAGGTTGATCCGTATATTTCCACTACTGGCAAGTGGTTTTATGCTTTCTTAAGATGTAAAATTTGTGTTGTTAAATGACATTTGTCTTTGTATGATCTTTACCTTTTCATTTAAATTTATTCTATTTTATTTTATGGTGATGCATTGTTCCTTGCTATATAAAGGAGAATATTTTTCTATTTTGCCTGCAACTTTATTTATCTGCAATTGTGTGTGGTGTATAGATGTCTATGCACTCTGATTTTAATTTTTTGGATGCCAATTATTTTGAACTGTTTTAATGAGGGCGTATAATGCAATATTTCTCTCCTTGTTCAATCTCTCATGAAAAAATATTTTTGTTCCCTCTTCAGTATTTGAAATGTCATTTTAGTTATCATTTTTACCTGTTGAGTGACTAATAGTAGTATAGACATGAATTATCAGTTATCATCTCTGATCGGCTGATCCCTAAATTTGTTTAGGGTCCATGTATTGAGTGTATTGTACATGAATTGCAGAATTACCGTAATCATCTCTTGATAGGCACTACATGCTGGATTGTCGTAGACATCTGCATCTTGATTTGCCTGTTCATAGCAGGAGGTTCATATGACTTGTGGAGACACCTGGAAGGTTGGTTTAGTAAATATGATTGCCATATTTGTAACGGATAGAGATGATAGTCTTCTCATTTATCTGATAGCGAACTGGTATCTTTAGTTTGGTAAGTAGTAGTCTGCTTCAATATCATGGTGTCGTGGCTCCCTTATTCTATATTAAGTTATGTTCTCGGCTACTGCTTAATGAGTTTGCAATCTGTTATACCGTTAGCTGCTTCTATAAATGTAAGTTTCTTATTAATTGTTGTAAGTGGAACTTCTAATGATGTGACAGCAACTTTTTATGGTACAAGTTGCTGGTATTGTTGTTAGTCACCTAGATGTTACATAGAGCATGTTTAATTGCTCTTGAAAGTTACTTTTCCAGAAAGCAAGAGCTAAGCTTAAAAAGTTTACTTAAGAAAAATAAGATCTAAAAATAAGTAGTTTCTTTTATTGGTGGAAGTTAGAAGTAAGATACTTGTTTTTACAGTAAGTTAAGAAATGCTTTTAACGAATACAACTTTTAAGTAAGAGAAAAGTAAGTTATTGAAACATATTTGGGGACAAATAGTTAGTCGAAAGTTAATTTACTTTTTTCTAAGCCTACTTCATTTTTAAGCTGAAAATGCTCTTATATCCTCTAATTGAAGGCTTGCTTTCTAGAAAGATAAGTTTTGTTAGTAAAAAAGATAACTTTTAAATTATGTTTGGCAAAATAAATAACTTTGAGTAAGTTTCACTTGCTTGTAAGCACAACCAAACATGCTCAAGTTCTGTATTTTAGCTTGTTCAGGATACGGTATTCATCCTTCCTAGTGAAATATCTTTTGAGGTTTGGTGTGTAGGCTTCAGTATCACGTTGTCATGGCTCCCTGTTTCTGTTTTAAGTTTTTTCCCAGTTTACCGCTTAATAATTTGCAACTCATTATAATGTTCACTTCTTTGATAATATATGCTCTAGAGATTAGTTATTAATCATTATAATGATCCTTTTAAATATCTTATGTGGTGCATGTTCCCTGTATCATTGATAATTGCTAGATGTTACAGAGTCTTTTTTCACGGTAACAATGTTCATCGTTCCAAGTGAAATATCTTTTGACTTGTAGGTAAATTCGGCGTATGCTATATGATCTCTGAATTAAGAAGTAAAGGTAGCTTCACGCTCCTATGCTGACAATTTACATCATATTTTGCTTTACCTGAGTTGTGTAATCTGTTTATGTGCAGAACTATTGTCTTCTAATGTGGATTGAGGTCCATTTTGTATCTTGTTTTGAACATGCTCCAATATAGTTATTTGTTCAACTCACTCACTCTTCCTATCTTTGTAATTTTTTTTGGCTCTTATCACATGGAGATGACTGCTCTCTATTGTTAGGCAATGTATAATAGTGTACATTTGGAATTAAATGACAATTAGCTTTTATAGGTGCCTTTTGTAATGGTAAATTTATTAGCTAAGATTTGAGCTCCATGAAGTTTTCGTTTCCTATATCCATTCTTTTTACTTTCATGTGGAAAAATGAATGCAACAGGAATTTGTTTACAACATTTAACTATCGCTTAGATTATATTCTGGGCTTCAGAACATGCAGTTCTCTTAGTTTGAACGTTAATTTGATGTATGAGGGAGTAGTGGAAATAGGAGACCAAAACCGAGATTTACATACTAGTATAGCTTTATTACTATTCCTTATGTAGTGATGCTGGTTTGACACCCTACTGTTTACAAGGCGTATTTAAAGCTCCATTAATAATGCATTCAATCATTTTGTATCTATTTATGGCCATGTTCGGTACAGATTAAAAGCCAATTAAAATTGAAAATATGGCCGTTATGAATTCTCCTCATTTCATAAAAATCAACAATAACGGCTAGTTTTTCAATTTTAATCTGATTTTAATCCCTACCGAACACGCCCTATATCTTGTTAATGTTCCTTTAATCTTTTTAGTTGTGAGTTGTCAGGCTTTGACATGGTTCCCTCTCCTTTATACAGGAATTTTCCCTAATCAAAGCCTTATCTAGTTAGTAAATTTGGATGAAACCAAGGGACAATGCAGATCACAAGTAAGAGCAAATTTTTGGGTAGGGTGCAGAGCAGTGTGAGCAACTAGTACTCTAAGATGCAATCATGCACGATTCCACCTGACTCTAAATTTCTTGATTTTGTTGAATAATAATTTTAAACTAGGGGTAAGAAAATAAGGAAAAAACTAATTTACAAGCCTATGATGTGATACACATTAATATTCACTCATCATCTAGAAAGTCAAATAGCTAGGTTTCTATGACTCTGTATGTTTTGCAAATTTTTTGATAATCATCGCTTATTATGAATCATTAGCCTGGACTGTTGCTCAAGAATGTGCATATGCTGCAATGGATAGGAAATTATTTTATTGGATTGAATTTCATCCCGTGTAGGCTTTTAATTTATATCTAAATGTTGTTATTTCTTACTTTCAACAGGGGGCATTTAAATCTCACTCTTTTGCCTACTTCTAACTTGCGCATCTCGTTCAATGGAGATGATGGTTGTATGGAGAGGCTTGCAACGTCAAGCCCTGGGGCTCAATGTCCTGGTGTAGAAATTGAAGAAATCTCAGCAGACAAGTCTGGACGTTCTTTCTTAGTAAAGAACCCAGTTGGTGAGATTTCTTATTTTTGGTGCTCTGAAAAGTCCAAGCTTCTGGGCAGTGAACTGGTCAGAAAGGTAAGACTGGTTAAATAATTTATTGCACGTGCACTTATTTTTGCAGCTAATTACTATTTACTAAAATATTTTTCTTCCCTGGTGTAGATGAAGAATTTACTCACAGAAAAGCCTTCACTGGCTGAATTAACTGGAATTAGTGAGTCTCGCCTCAACTGTTTTGCGATTCACCTTCGAGCTTATCTGGATGGATCAGTGATGAATAGTGCTCAAGCTAGTCGAGTATTGTCGGATACCCTTTCTCCAGATAACTCAGTTGATTCTTCGCGATTGTCATTCACATCTCCAAAGACATCTCGTTTCCGGCACAATGGTAGTCAAGGATCAAAGACAAACCTAATGTACCAGGGTAGTCATGGTCACAGGTCAAATTCTTTTACGGGTCTCCCGAGAAGTTTGTCTTTATTGAGTAAAGAAAAAGTGAGCTCGCCTGGGGAGAGTTACATTTCAGGTGTTGACAGCCTAAATATTGCTTCACCAAATTGTGCAGATCCACCTAGTTTGAATTGCTTTGAGAGGGACAGGCTTTCTGAAGCAACTAGAGCTGACGGGTTTCCTCAATTTAGTTTTCTAGATGTACTTGAGAAATCCACTGACCTGTACCTTTCAGGCCAGGAAGCTCGAGTTCCCTCAAGTACATCTTGTTTCTCTCCTCACTATTGCTGGTGTCCTCCTGTTGCATCAACTCTGCAATATCCTACTGGAACATCGCAGCTGCCCATTTCAATCATTGAATCAGTATCTCTGCCTCCACTTTCTTCTTTTCTATCAACTACCAGGCCATTGAAACCATCCGAGCCCCCTGTAGATTTTCCTCTCCGGGCAGAGCCTTTGGTAAGGTTACCATTGACAAGGCCAACTTCACAGCAGATCCCAACATTTACTCCTCTGATATGTGATCCCATCGTCCATATTCCAGTTATTAATGTTTGCTCCTCTGGTCAAGGATACTTGGTCACTGCAAGCCCTGCTATATCGACTGTGATTTCACCCTTCATCCCAAGTCTTGTGGAACCCCTCATTCCAGATGCAGAATCACTTGTGGAAAAAGGTGCGCGGGAGACTCTTCGCATGCTCATCAGCAGCTCCAACGAGCCCAACCCACAGCTTCTTGACGTGTTGCCTTCAGTCCTCACCAGAAGCAAGGACAAGAACATCCTTTCCCTTGGAAGTAGGGGCCTTTATATTGGAACCAGAGATGGTGGTGCCATCAGCAATAGCATGACAACTCGGGGGTTGGCCTCGGTGTCTGAGAAATCAATGGGCGGTAGTGTCGGCAAAAGATATATCAGAAGGGATGATTTGGGATATCAAAATGAAAAGACTAGTGGTTCTGGTCTATTGAATTCTGATGATCATTGTTCAAACTTGAGAGACGGTGGAACACATTGATCGACACTATTGGTTTTTACGTTGTGTAGATTCCGTTATGTTATAGAATGTTGATATGCGGCTGTAGCTTTGATGCCAATAATGTCTCACATGCATCCCCCACCCTCCTTTGGTTCTTTCTTGTGCCTCTCCAATGAGAAGGAAAAAAATTTTCCTTTCTGTTTAGTGTTTTTCTTGTAATCTTGTATATGCTTGTATGAACTAGTGGGTTTTTGAAAAGGTTTTCATCCAGTTTATAGTAACAATTAAAGAGTGGTTCACATATGTAATTATGATGATGATTTCTTGATAATCTATGACATGATATCTATGAAATGAAGTGATTATATTGTACAAATAGTTGGCAAGAAGCATGACGGCAAATTGTAACTAGTCTTTGAAATAACTTTTATGAAAAGGCTGAATGGTATCTTAAATTGAACGAGTGTCAACGGAAGTTGATGGTTACCTTGTTTTATAATTTAAGAATTGTATGAGTCCCATTTTTTTTAGGTAGAATGCATTATAGATTAGTAGATTGTTGGAAGATATGTGGTTAAAAATGAAAGAAANACATATGTAATTATGATGATGATTTCTTGATAATCTATGACATGATATCTATGAAATGAAGTGATTATATTGTACAAATAGTTGGCAAGAAGCATGACGGCAAATTGTAACTAGTCTTTGAAATAACTTTTATGAAAAGGCTGAATGGTATCTTAAATTGAACGAGTGTCAACGGAAGTTGATGGTTACCTTGTTTTATAATTTAAGAATTGTATGAGTCCCATTTTTTTTAGGTAGAATGCATTATAGATTAGTAGATTGTTGGAAGATATGTGGTTAAAAATGAAAGAAAAGTTTTTGGATTGCGTGTAATAAAAATTTTATATATAAGAGATTAACTATGATTTATTTCAAAACTGAAAAATAGTGTTTAAAACTTCAAAAAATTCAGATATTAATAAAAATTTATTTATTAAATAATTATTTAAAAATATATTTTATTAATTAAATATATTAAGGTCACAATATTAATTTATGGTTATAATTATACATTAGTCACAATTACAATGTCACAATCATAAATTTTATAAGTCATAACTTATTTTTCGATCACAAATTTATAAAAATAATGTCATATATTATTTATTGATCACAAATCAAAAATTTTTTAAGCCCCTGTTTGATGTACATTCTTAAGAAAAAATGCATTTTAAATAGAGAGTGATGGAAAATATATGGTTAAAAAAGAAGAAAATTTTTTTGATTTACGTGTAATATTATTTTATTGAAGATCGTGTGACTGAAAATGAGTATTGAAAGAATGCATTTTTTTAGGAATATGGATCAAACATGGCCTAAATCATAATTTATTTCATGATATCACAAAATATCAAATTAATTGATTACAAATTATTTTTAGGTAATATATTATCAAATTATTAGTTGAACGAAATAATTTGTGACCACCACCTCACCACTCTCCATTCCACTCTATTGCCACTGCCGACATAGCCATCGCCACGCCGCACACCGACACCAAATAATTTGTGACAACCTCTGTGCTTATTTTTCACGTCCTTACTGCTACCCGACACCAACAAATATTATATCGCCATCACTATCACCATCGATGGATAGTCACCACCAGCACCCTGTTTACAGTCATCTTCGCCTTCATCATCATATCTACACTCCGGCAAATATTAACCTTCCACCGGTCGTCGATCAATTCTGGACCACCAAAACCATCATCACCAACTTCTCACCATCGCCACATGGACCAACTCAGCCCCCTCCACTGCCACCTACACCATCGTACCACCAACAGTCTCCAGTCTCTACCACAATACAAACACAACCCCTACAAAAAAATCCATGAGATAAAGCACCTCGCTGCGCTACCGAATCTCAACACCTAATCGTGCAGTCGCACCTCAACAAAAAAACTACACAAAGACCATCACCTCACACCCACTGCCTAGTAATTGCAGTGCAAATCGTGCTACTTCAACAACAAACTTCCTCCTTTTGGATTTGCCAATCTACGTAGCGACATCGAGCGCCGTCGCTCTGAAGTCGCGATGCCACTACTACTACCGTCGAATTTGCTAATATGCTTGCACTATCGCTTTCAATCATGATTGGCGAGAGCGCTCTCTCTGAATCGGCATTGCCTCTGAGTGCTTCAGCACTTCGTCGTCATAGGTGCTGCTTCGTGTAGAGGATCTGACTCCGATTCCGATATAGATGGTGGGAAAGAGAGAATATAGGATATGAGGAAATGGTGGTATAGAGAGAGAGAGAAAGAAGATGGAGGGAAAATATTTAAGATTTAGGACTGAAATTGGGTAGGGTAGGTGATGGTGGGGTGAATAGGTAGAATAATTCAATTTTTTAAATAACTTTAACACTATTTAAAATTTAAATTATCATCTGATTTTTGAGGGGGTAAAAAACTCTTAAATCTTAGTTTTGAATTTAATAGTTCAAAAGTAGAGTTGGGTGTGATTTTCACTTATTTGATTGAAAAATATATGAGTAGGACTTGACAAATCCAACCCAAAACACTCAACTCGACCAACCCAACCAATGTTATGTTGGGTTGGGTTGGGTTGGGCTGAGTTATGAATTAAAACCCAACCTAATCTAATCCAATCTAATAAATAAAAAAAATTAATATTTAAAATAAAAAAAAATTAAATAGACACAATGGTGAAGATAAGCGAATGACTTATAATTTATAAACGTCCATTTTTTTACATATGATTGATGTTACACCTATATATTACATAGCATCGACTATTTAATAACAGTGGACCTACTTAATCAAGATTGATATTTTTGGGCCTAAGTTTGGGTCCGGCCCATTAGGCCCATATGCTCATTTACATTTCCTATATATAAATGATCTATTTCATAATTAAGAGATGTTCTGAAATCCTATCCAAATTCCCTCTTATGTTTACGTGGAGGGTAAGTGGTAGAGGTTCTGTTGGTTTATTTTTTTGGGTTAACATATTGGTGCCATCTATGGGTAAGATGACTCCAAGATATTGCTACAGTTGCTTATATGTTCAAAGCATCTCTCTGCTGCTTATTTCAGAGCATCGCCTCTCCTTCTTATCTTCATAGCATTGCCTCTGCTGCTTATATTCAGGAGTCTCGCATCTGCATCAGCTTCATCACAACTGCTTATATATTCAGTGATTTATATCTCTAGTCCGACCCACATATAAATATTCAACTCAGACTTGGGGGACTATTGTGATACTTATAACTTAGTATCGTTTCATTATTATTGATAGCATA
>CAIGRK010186051.1:0-18977 GCA_903798315.1 Fraxinus greggii | reverse complement strand
CCCCAACATGAAACTTGATTCTAAACTTATTAACTTCAATACTTTGTACTCCATAGCTTGACCAAGTATTTGCATGACTTCTTTTCCTCGGTTCAATCCTCGATTCGTTCCTAAACGCGTCTTGAGCTTCTTCTAATCACGCTTCGATCCTTCGCGCCGCTTGATGCCTATCCCGGGTCACATCAAGACATAACAGTTTAGTAATTGACTAAGAAATGAGAAGGGTACAGAGAATTATACCAGAGCTGAAACGTCAATGTTTTAGAAAGAGAAGTATTATAGGAAAGTACCAGAACTGGTTCAGTTATCCAGAATAATGTACAAAGTACCAACAAGTCACAGCAACTCGGTGTGACCATGAGTGAGTCGAGAAAACTAGCAGGAATCGGAGTGAGTCAGATCAACTCACTGCCACTCAGTTCTCAAAGGAACCACATCTCAGTAACGAGTTAAAAAACCAGAGCACCGAGAACTCGATGATAAATGCAAGATTTTAAAGATCAGTGCCAAACTAGTTCTTTTTCACAAAAACACCATCGAATCAAAAAATCTTGATAATCAAACATTAAGAATCAAGAAATTTAAAAAGAGATCCAATCAAGAATTTGATCGAAAGAAAAACGGAACAAAAAACGTTCAGAAAACACAATTTGTTTTCAAAAAGATCCAAGGGTTTTTGAAACATTCAGATCTGCAATTTGTTTTAACTCTAACCTTAAAAAGAGTTCTCTGATACCACTTGTTGGTCTCAGAATCAAGCTTGGCGTACCAAAAATATAAGTATAAAAACAAAATTGTAGAAAAGAAGAACACACAGATTTTTCGCCCCTTATGGCCCAAATGTTCAGCTTGAAAGCCTACTCACCAGTTGAGCATCTACAAAATAGATTATACTCGAATCCACTAAGAACCACAAAGAACAATACAGAATGTATTTCTTCACTGAAGTTTTCTTTCGCCTCGCTAATATAAAACACTCCTTTACACCAAATACAATCTAGCAATACCACTAAGATATTACAGAGATCAGAACCAGAAGATCACAAAAAAGTTGAAGAGATAAAAAAACTCAGAGAGAAGATGAAGGAAACCCTAGAAAATACACCACTACAGTACAATCGAAGAGTCGAGAAGGGGGTTATAAAACCACCCTTAAAGCATTCCATCCAACGGTCATGGGTATGCCACATGTAAGGCCAATATTGATCAATCCATTTAAAACAAACAACCTGGTGGCCCAATTATACAACAAAGCCCAATGAAAAAATGAAGAGGCCCAAAAACACAGAATAGAGAAGCAGCCCATAACAAACTAAATCGACTAGAAGAAGTCAATTCAATCGAGTTTCTTCATCTCCGACAATTTAATCTTCAAGAAGGTTTCCTCCTCCCGCCACTCAATATTTGTGCCTTTGGTGTATTGAGGTATATAACTGGAGCATTTAATTGATTTACCCTGACTCAAGTTTGGAAACTCACTAAAATTAAATTTAACTGCTCAAAAGTTATGAAATAATGAGAACAATAAATTGAATAGTCAGATTGAGAGCTCGAAATTATTGAATTTATGCTTCTAGTTCTTCTACATATTTCTATTTTAGCAACAAATGGAAGCCCTCTTGGAAAACTCTCCGAAAGTTGCATCCTAATTTGTTCATTTGCTGAAACTTTTGCTAGATTTTCCATTGATTGTGAGAGAAAATTGATAGATTTTGGAGAGTAGAATTTTTTTAAGAGAAATTGATTTCAATGATAGTTGAGAGTAGTGTTTTCACACGATAGAGCTTCGTCTGAGGCGACGATCATTCCGAGGTTGGGTGGGTAGTGGTGGCGATCGATTGCTAGGTGGCGATAATTTTGACTTCGGTGTAAGGGGTTGTAAAGGAGGAGTTATGTGAGTAGTTTTGGTTTTAGAGTTTTGTTTTTTAAAAATATTTAATTATTGTAATTGTGTTATTTTGGAAGAAATATAAATTTACCATTTTATCCTTTTAAAAATTGGTCAAAATATGTCAAAATTCACTATTCTGATCAATTAACAATCAAATGAATGGAAAACTCCCATTTGTCCTCCTGGAGCGACTATTTCAAAGGTTTGTGACTGTAAGTGACACAAACTAAAGATTTGGGTAAAGTCTGTGGAAAAAAAAGGTCTGAAATCGTGACTGTAATTATCCCTTAATCAATTTTCACTTGTTAAGGGAGGAATTATTGGGTACTAAAAGACCAATCTTACTTCTATGAGTTAGTTCATTCAAATTATATTGATCGAATAATATATAAAGTTTAGTCTATACTCACTCGATACCAATTGATTTGGAGATGAGATAGTTGAATTCCGACTATAACTTTGTAATGCATGGATGTTTTTGATTCATTAAACTCTACAAGATTATTATTGATTGTCATGTAGTTTGAAGCAGTGTTCCAAAATGCCTGAATATCCTTCGCATATACTTGTATATGTTCTGGGCATTTTTGAAATGTCCCATATATGGGATATGCACATGATAATGCAGTCAACTCATTTCGTTGACCGCATATGCACGCTTAAAAGCTAAAATGCACATAGATTTGTGTTAAAAATTGTGTCAAAAATTAGCCTAACGAAGTCCAGCCCATTTTTATAACTTAAAAAAAAATAAAATCAAATTGAGCTCAAAAAATATCAAATTAGCCCAAGTCCATGAATTATATAAAACAATCTGTAGGGTTTTGACGTTCAAAAAATCAAAACTTAAAACAAAATTTTCATGGAGTTGTAAACTATCTATACCGAGCCCGAGTTTCCTTCTTCAGTCTTTCTCTAGTTTTACTAGCAAGTGATACTAGTGATGTACAATTTTTGATTGCTGATGGTTGTGATGATGATAATGAGGTAAACAATGATATCTTATCATCTATAAAAGGTAATAACAAATCTCGAGTTGAAATACGGGTGCTCAACGAAGATGATTTCGCATCGGATGACACAAAAAAATGACTTGTATGGAGAAGATGAGATTGGATTTGAATCAGATAAAGAACTAAACACGATTTACAGTTTTTTAAATCAGTGTCCATGTCTATCTAATTGTAAGAATTGATTATCAAGTAATTGTAACATTTATAATTTTGAGCAATATGTTTTTGTAAAAATTTTGAAGAATATACGTAAAGTATTATTTTATCTATTTATTTGTTAGTTTAGAGTATTTAAATAATATAAAAATTTGAAAAATGCATAATTACGCACATGTTTTGCAGAAGCGCACATATGCTTGATGCTAGATTGAGATGCACTGCCACGCATTACGCATTTTAGATCCTTGGTATGAAGGATCATGCTTTTAACCTATATTTCATTAATGTCCAACTATTTGCTTTATTATTTCAACATTTGAAAATAATCAAGTGGTACCGTTTACTAAATTGTAGATTAATTCAACATAAAGATTTAAGGCATTTGATTCATTTGTAAATTTGTAATAGAATACTTCAATGTATATTCTAAAATATTCAAACAAAGCTACATTTAATAACTATTGTTTAAAATATAAACCTAATAAGAAAATTGCAAAAATAATTACAATATTGTTTAATATTTTTTTAAACCATATATGTAAAGGGTTGGGAAAAAAAGACTGGAAGTATAATAGTACATTGTACACAGACAAAATGGATTACAGTTGGAAAACAGCAAGGAGAAAGGTTCCACCGAGACTTGAACTCGGGTTACTGGATTCAGAGTCCAATGTCCTGACCACTAGACCATGGAACCAATTTTATGAGAAGACACACAAGAAACATATATATTGTATCTTGAATATAATAAACTAACGTTTATAGACATTTGCTAAATATGGGCTAAAATTCTTAGGTTTGGTTTGGTACTTCTATAAATTTTAGAACCGTGCACAGGCCCCCAACCAATAGGGGGGACGTGTGTCCCCACGGATAGACAGATCGTCTAGAATAATTATAAGTGTGTGTTTGGTGGAAATTAAAATTAGATTTTTAGTTGATTATGATAGAAATTTTTGAAATGTGTGGTTAACAAGATGTGAGATTCATGAAAGATGTGGTTAATATTGATTGTTTGACTTTGACTTAAATTAAAATCTGATTTTAATTCGAAACAAATATGGCCTAAATTTTAAGGGAATCAACTTTAGAGGCACTCAAGAAAAAATGAATTAAGTATTTGGAAAATTCATTTTAGAATTTTTATATCCTTCAAAATTGGGATTTCACCATTTGGTAACACAAAGTGTTTTATTGCATGCATGCAGTTACTAAAACGAAGATTGATTTTAATGTTCTCCTTATGTATTATAACCATTGGTTACATTGTAATTTTTTTTAATAATAATATTTAGAGACTATTTGATGTGGATATTTTTAAAGAATGTGTAATTAAAAAGTAGGAAAGATTGCAAAAATTTTTTATGGAAAGATTAAGGGCATGTACTGTTTGTTGTTTTCAGATCATTTTCAGTTTTCAATTTTTAAAAACACTGAAAACATGTTTACTTACTTATTTTCAGAAACGAATTTTAAAAATGAGTTTAAAATTTACAAAAAATAAAAAAAAGGGAAGAAGCTAACAAAACTCGTTTTGGTTGCTTTCAATTTACAATCAAGCCAAAACTTCATTTTTTTTTTATTTTTGAAACAAATTTTTCAAAATGACAAAAATAATGTTTTTTCACCAATCTTAAAATGGACATTTAAAACACAAAATCCAAAATGAATTCAAAACTCAAAACTAAAAATTGAAATACGAAGAAAATAGCCCCGCGTAGTTTGAAAATGAGTTTGAAAAAAATAAGTTTTAAAAAATTCCTACCAAATATGACATTAATATCATTAAATGCATTGTAAACTTTTTTACATTTTTGAAAACTCAAAAGTTTTAAAAACTTTAAAATAAAATCATGTTAATCCAAGTAGATATAGAATTACGACAAACCCAGGTTTAAATACACTATTGTCCTTGAACCCTTTCAAATGTTTTTTTAGTGAAATTTACGATCTTTCCAAGTTGCTACGGTTTTTGGATGCTATAGAACTTTAAATGTAAATTTGATGGCTTGAATGACGGAATCAATGGGATTGAAAGAAAATTCGCCTATACGTAATGTTATTATTTACTTTTAAGTCATTCATATTTGGTGAATGATTTTATTAGACAACTTGTTGTTTATGTTTTTGAATTTAGACTATATTTGTCATTTTATTACGATGAAGCCTATCATTTTTAGATTGTTACGTTGTTTGGAAAATTAAAAGAAAAAAGTCGTTGAAATTATGAAAAGATTGAAATATTTCATCATGGTATGGAATCGAATAGAATAATTAGGATTTAGTTCAGTTCATAATTAAAGTTGGACACATGTATTTCATTTACAAGATATTCAGTAATTCTTGGATCGATTTGATCCGATTCTTGGAATCGAATCGAATTGGAAATTTAAAAAAAAATTATATATATATACATGCACACACAAATGAATGACAAATGTTGATGCCAACAAATTTCTGGATAATACTTTTGACTAATTATGACCATCTAAAGAAGTGTGTAGGATTGATTTACACCGTAAATGAACACCAAAATTAACAAAAGATAAATTCAAATTTTTTGATGCTAGCTTCTATTTGAGCTTCATTAATATGAGNTAGTTCAGTTCATAATTAAAGTTGGACACATGTATTTCATTTACAAGATATTCAGTAATTCTTGGATCGATTTGATCCGATTCTTGGAATCGAATCGAATTGGAAATTTAAAAAAAAATTATATATATATACATGCACACACAAATGAATGACAAATGTTGATGCCAACAAATTTCTGGATAATACTTTTGACTAATTATGACCATCTAAAGAAGTGTGTAGGATTGATTTACACCGTAAATGAACACCAAAATTAACAAAAGATAAATTCAAATTTTTTGATGCTAGCTTCTATTTGAGCTTCATTAATATGAGGTTTTGAGGAAAAATTTTGTTTTGAAATAGTGATTTTTAGGAAATGCGTGATTAAAAAATATGCAAAAATTTTTAGTTTATATATAATATTATTTTATGAGAGAGTGTACGGTTGAAATTCGAAAATATTTGTTTGAAAAAATGGAGTCAAATAAGGGGTTCGGGAGAAGATTAATGCCTCGTTTGTTTCAGATTAAAATCAGATTTTAATTTAAGTCAAAGTCAAACAATCAATATTAATTACATCTTTCATGGGTCCCGCAACTTTTCAACCACACATTTCAAAAATTTCTATCACATTCTACTAAAAATCTAATTTAAATCACCACCAAACACCCACTTAATAGCTACAGACAAAATATGTGGACTTTGTCTTTGATTGACTGAATTAACGAGAGGTCATTAATATACTCCATCCCTCCCAATTATATAGACTTGTTTCTTTTTCACACGAATTAAGAAAGCTTCTTTAATGTCATTGGAAAATTAATTTTTGCCAAAATATTTCCTAATTTACCCCTATTTAATTTTCAGTATGTAAAACTAAATTATTGTTTGAACTAATAAAGAATTTGAAGAAGAATAAGAAATGAGAGCTGTTCCATGTTTCCAAGAGGTGGGAAATGTGTGTATTTGGATGATTTCAAAAAGTTGACATAGTAAATATGGAAAGTATATCGGTAAATGAACATAAAAAAATATTCTACATTAGGAAACAGACCTATATATTTGGAACAAGAGAAAAAGGAAACTCAACCTATATAATTGAGACGGATGGAGTATTCATTTTAATAAATTTACTTCAAACTATTTTTATTTTTATTTTGTAGTAAGAAGAGTGTTGGTATGCATTTATGCCTACTTAGTTTCTGAATTGTGATATTACAATTTGCAGTTCTCCAAATTCTTATAAGAATATAGCAGAAAGTTTTAAAGGTCTGGAGTGAGAAGAATAAATGAGAAATTTGGGGAGAGGGATTTAGGAGGGTTTTGGAAGGGATTAAATAAAATAACAAAGTTTTGGGAAAGAAAAATGAAGTGGGTAGGGTCAAAATTAAAATTTTAAAGGTTTCAGATTGTGGAAGGTACATAAAAAAAATTTGGGTATAATTTCTAAAAGAATAAAAAGTTTGGATACTAAAATTTTAATTATTATTTTTTAATTTTAGCATTTTTACTGTTTTTAACGGCAAATTTGACAGTAAGAGTTTTTTTGCACAAAAGATTTCATCTAAGGGGTTTTATGCGATTTTCAATAGATATGAGGTATATCGCAAATGAAAATGTTTCTAAATGATTTTTTGCTATTGATCCTTAAAAATATTGTCAAAGTTATTTTTTAGTCACTACAAGCATTTCAAAGGTTTAGAGCCAAGAGTGCAACAAATTAAAGGTTAGAGAAAGAGCTGCAACGTTTTGAAAGGTTTAGATGCACGATTGCAATTATCCCTAAATACAATTTCGATCTAGCTCTTGCTATTAAACCCAACTAATAGTTCGACACAATACTCATTTATATTGCATTGTAATGTTAGTAAATGAAGTCCCGATCTAGCTTTAACCTAAAAGTTGACAAACGATCACATTTTATGTTTTTATCCAACATTTCTACTCAACTTTTCCTAGAAATAGTGGAACAAATACAACACGTACTTTATATAACACTTGTAAATTGTTCAACAATAGCCTCATTTATGTCGGGACATTAGTAAATAAAATTTCAATCTAACTTTCACTCAGAAGTCGACAAGTGATCACTTTTGTATTTTCCATTAACATCTTGTCTCAATTTTTCTTAGAATTAATTGAACTAATGTACACTTTCCATTAAACACACTTTACACGACACCTCTAAACTGTTCAATAATAGTCCCATTTATGTCACGATGCTAATAAATGAAATCTCAATCTATCTATCGTTTGTATAATCACGTTTTAACAATTTCGATTATTATCTCAACTCAAGTGTTTTCTAGAAAAAAAAAATACAAAGATTCTATCACATGTATTTAATACAACGTTATAAAGTTCCGATTATAACATCAATCTATATTTAGTCTGATTTTATCCATTTTAAGGTGAAAAACAGTTATTTTTATTTCGAAATTGGTGTCATAAATACTTATTTCCTTGTTATTTTAAATTTTCGAATCAATAACAAGAATTGATGCCAAAAATTTTTGGATAATAGTCTTGACTGATTATAAGCATCCAAATAAGTGTTTTACATTGATTTACACTACAAATGAACATCAAAAATTGAATTCAAATATATGGAAGTAATTAAGAATAAAATTTCGAGAGAAGATTTATAAAATGTAATTTCTGCAATATATAGAGAGATTATGTGGTCTTTTTCTTAGATTAACTGAAATATTGTCATTAATAGTGCTTATTAAATAGTGCTTTTAAGTGTTTATAAATTACGAGTTTAAAAAATGTATTTATAATAAATGAACAATAGTTGTGAGTTCTACGAAATGTGATAATAAATTGTAAGTTTGACAAACTTAAATAAAAATTTAAGTTTTGCCAAAACATAATTTATACTATTTAATTTTTTTAAAGATTTAATAGAATGTCTAGCCCCGTTTAAAGGCATTATTTTTCGAAGCTCATTATCTAAATAAGCACGTAAAAGGTCCTTTCAAGCGAGCCTAATGTGCTCTTACACGACACTTGTAAACAATATAACATAATTCTCACTTAATGTCGCGTTGAGATGTTAGTAAATAGAGTTACGATCTAGTTTCACTCGGAAAACGACAAATGATTGCTTTTTTCTCCTTTTAATTTTACTAGTCGACTCAGTTTTACTAGAAATAGTCAAACAAATATAAAAAACATATTACACATACTTTATACAACAATTGTAAACTATTATTAATGTCAGGAAATTAGTAAATCTCATTCTAACTCTTTCCCCGAAAGCTGACAAATGATCACTTTCTGTCTTTTTAATTAACATTCCGACTCAACCTCTTTTAGAAAATAGCCGAACAAATACAAAAATTCCACAGCATGCACTTTGTACGATACTAGGAAACTATTTAACAATAATGTCCTTTACGTCATCATGTAAAATAAAATCTTGACCTAACTCTCTCATGTAAGTCAACAAATAATCACTTTTTATATTTTCAATTAAAATCTCGACTCAACCTTTTTTTCTAGAACTAATTCAACAAATACAAAGATTTTATTACATTAATTTAGAAAATTTTGCTTAGGCAAAACAAGAAAAGGAGCTGGATTGACTGCCTTCACCAAATTCTGACAAATATTTGTCTCCGAGTCACCTAATTCCCTTAAAACTCCTTGAATTCAGATTCTTCCGAAAGTTTAACGTTAAAACTTTTCATTAAACAACGCTAAAACCACGTGACCCGTAACTACCTCAGTAGGCCCCACATAAACTGACCAAGCCTCGGTTATATCTCCCTTCTACTCTGTTTGTCTCGTTCTCTCCAGTCTCCTGCAGTTCGAACTAAAGGCGTGTGCATTGAAGTTGGAAAGAAATGCGGTTTCAAAAGCTGACGAAAAATCTTTACTACACATAAAAAAAGCACAACGGGAAAGAGAAACGAAAAATGTAATTCAGTACAGATTCTTGAAATTATGAAGAGATCACACTACAATTGCTGCTGTATGTGCTGTCATTGAGTAGTAAGTCATATACCTATAAATTTTTTTCTTAATGCGGATAGGAGAATTTGAAATTGTATTGTTTCTTAATTAGCATGCATTTTATTTTCTTCCTATCTAAGCCAGTTGGCGAATTATTCAATTCACCAGAAAATTTTGGGCCTCTAAGTGAAGGCTTTGCAAGGGTTTCTTGTGACTTGCTTTTTGGTGGCTGTGAGAATAAAGAATTGGGAAATAATGGAAGTAGGGACTAGTGGTACCGGTGGCTCTGGTGGTGGCGCTGGCGTTGAAGGGTTTGATCAGAAGAAGCAGTGCCGTAGGACTGGGTCCAGAGGGACCTGGAGGTGCAAGTCAGAAGCTGTTCCTGGCAAGGCTCTCTGCCAGAGGCACGAAATCGAGTACAAACGTTTGTATGAGAGGAGGAAAATAAGGAAACTCCAGCAGAAGGAAAATCAAGAAACCCGCAGTGGTGGGAATTCTAAAGCCGTTTCTGTAAATAGGGATGTGGGTGGTGGTGGGGAGGCGGCATTGGGCAAGAAAAAGAAGGTAATTGAGGGCAGAGAAAGTGAAGGACAAGTGGGTGTGGTTGTTAGGAATGATATTGAGGCAATGCCTGTGGCCAATGATGAAGACAGTGAGGATGAAGTAAAGAGTGTTGGAGTCAGAGGAAAGGGGGACATCTTAGGTACGGTTAGGTTGATGCCGTTGGCAGGAAACGATGATAAATCTGGCGAAATTCATACATCGTCTGGCAATAGAAAGGGTAGTAGAGGGCGACCCAAGGGTTCAAAAAATATGATGCCTTCTGACAAGAAAGGGTGTAGTAAGACCAAGTGGCTTAAGAAAAATCTGCAGCTGCTTGGTTCTAGTGAAGTTCAGATGTCTTCTGAAAGGTTCAATGATCCCAAATTTGAGGATTCTCAGGAGATGGAGAAACTTCAAAGGACTTGCATTGCTGAAGATAATGAATTTGCATGCACGGGTGAGGAAACAAACGACCCATCAATCACGGGAATGTCGGTGAGCTTAGTATCTTTTTACACTTATTTGATCCTAGTTTAGTTTTTATGTGTATTAATTAACATTCAATAACGTAAAGGCTAAGGACATATAGATGTCGACGGTTTAGAATATCACACATTAATCTATTGTTGTCTTAGTTACCAAGTTCAGACTATAATAATGGTTGCCAACTGTTGCAGTAATTATAAAATCCAAATTAGGATAATAAACTACACAATAGACTTAAGCTTGCGATGGCCCACCATCTGGTGCTACTTTTAGCAATTACCGCGGAGGTTCTAACAAGTATCAACGGATTCAATAGTCATTGATCCATTCAGAATAAGGCACATTTCCAAGGATGAGATTTTGACGTTAGAGGACAGACCTCATTCAGAAGAAGTTCACTTGGTTGTTGACTCTTGTAGAAGTCAACTTTTATAAAGTCTGCGTGGGGTTATAGGATTGTTTAGTAAAAAGTATTATAACGTTCCAAAATGATGTAAATTTGGGCTGACTTATTGCTGGTAAGTGCATGAGATCAAAGTTATTCTTCGTTTATCCCAATAAGTTGATGGAATCACACCATTTGGATACTTAAAATGAATTGGAGTACGTCAAACCACAGTTTTCCTTGCATATTGCATTATCAGTCTTTATTTTTTAACCTGATTTTAGCTTGTTTGGTTGTTTATAATTTCTCAAGTTTTCTGAATATTGAAGATTGTTAGACCATACCATTTTGTGCACTATAAGTGTTATGTTGTATAGGCCTCTGAGGTGGCAGCTGGTGTTGTCACATTGAAGGTTTCGGCGTTAATTCTATTCTTATATAAAGGTAAGAGGATAATAATAAGAAAAAATTCAAAACACAAAGATGAGGAAGGCCTTTACTTCTATAAATAACTTTGTTTTTGAGATGTTCTATACTATGGTGTCTTCAAGTATTTTTTTCATTATATAAGTTGAATGTTTATAACTTAATATTTTTCTAACAGGATGCCACCAAACCGAAGGAGCACTGGGGGTCAATGTGTCACCAATGCTTGAAGAGTGATAATGTTGGTGTTGTCATCTGTTCAAAATGCAAGATGAAACGCTACTGTTATGAGTGCATTGCAAAGTGGTAAAGAGACTTACTGGTTCCTTTCACGGGCTAAATTGGAAATATATATTTTTCATGAATGATCACTGGCTTGATAGATTTTGAGGTTGGAAATTGAAGAAACTTCACCTATTGCGCGTCTCAAATTTCTTTTAGAAGTTTCATTGAATATACTTATGCTGATCTCATAGGTTGATGTAATCATATTTATGAGTTGGTTGTTAAATATCTGGTTACATTTTTTAAATTTGTATAATGAACTAGGTATCCCGAGAGGACAAAGGAGGACGTTTTGAAATCATGCCCATTTTGCTGTGGGAATTGCAATTGCAAAATTTGCCTTAAAGTACTCGAGAAGGTATCATGACCTAATTTATGCTATAATAGTTATACGTTATTCATACGCATCTACTGTGGTGTTTCCGTATTTATGGACTTCGCTTGGTTGTTCTAGGGGTGCTGCCAAGAAATCAATGATAGTATCAGACTGGAAAGGTCACTATATTTGCTAATTAACATTCTACCTGTCCTGAGGCATATACAACAAGAGCAGAGGTCTGAGCTAGACATTGAAGCCTGCATACGTGGTACTATACTAATGTTGAAGTTGTCTTTCTACTTCTTGATATATATTACTCAGAATGTTTGATAATGCCTTTGTGCCTATATTATTTTAAGGTGTTCATTTTACTGAGGATGATATACTGGTTGCTGTATTTGACGAAGATGATCAGATATACTGGTATGTTTGCCAGTTATGACTTGATTATTTCTTCTCTTATCTCTCAAATTGAGGATATGATTGAGCAGAAATCACAATGGATTTTCTTTTGTTGGGATTTGACTAATTCTTTGAAGCTTTAAAGCACAGCCATCTGGTAATGGGGTTTTTGACTGTAGTTTCAAAAAGCTTTCAAGTGTTTTTCCCCATAAAATTATAGTGCTTTCAAAAAGTGGAAATTACACGATGAAGAGGCTGGACTAAACTATACCGAAATGTCAATATTCCATTATTTTAAGACTTTTCTCTTTTTATTATTAAGGTTTTTCTGGACTACTCAGAATCTGTGGAGTTTCAAGGCATTCTTTAAATTGGTCATTGAATTTTGTTCTATTTTTTAAGTTTCTCATTTTAATGTTGCATTTTTTCACTGTACACATGGTGGTTTCAACTTGTGATTTCTATCGCAAGCATCATTCTTTTCAATATTTGGCTTAATCCTCAGTATACTAAAAAGGCTGTTCTTTCGTAAATTTTCTTTAGACTTATTATGTTGCAGAACGGTTCTACAATCTGGAGAAACCATTTCTGCCTTTTGACTGTAGTTCATGATGCTACAAATCTTAACGTTGCAATCTTTTTATTAACAGTAACAATTGCAAGACATCCATTGTCAATTTCCACAGAAGCTGCCAGAATCCAGATTGTTTTTATGATCTCTGCCTTGATTGTTGTTCTGAACTCAGAAAAGGTATTCAGCCTGGAGATATTGAGGCAAAAACTCTTAATGCATCTGTTGAAACAAGTCAAGATCTAGTAAATGGCCATGTACATGACATGTCTTTTGACTTCCCTAAATGGGAAGTGAAGATTAATGGCAGCATACGATGTCCTCCCAAAGAGCACGGTGGTTGTGGTTCCAAGGATCTAGTGCTCAGACGCATTTTTGACACTAATTGGGTGGAAGAATTAATAAGGCGTACGGAGGTCCTTACGTCTGATTACCAGTCAACGCATATAGAATTTTCTGAAAAATGTTTGTTGTGCCTTGTTAATCATTCTGCTCATGATGGTAATACTATTTCGGAAGTAAGACAAGCAGCAAGGAGGGACAACAGTCAAGATAACTTTCTGTACTGTCCTAATGCTGATCCAGGATATTCAGAGTTTGAACATTTTCAAATGCATTGGAGGAGAGGTGAACCTGTCATTGTTAGAAATGCAATGGCAAAGGCCTCGGGTCTTAGTTGGGGGCCAATGGTGATGTGGAGGGCCCTCAAACATGCAAGCAAAAATTTAGAAGCACATAATTACCATGTGAAGGCTATTGACTGCATGGATTGGTGTGAGGTAAGTGTTGGGGTTTTATTTGTAGTTTATTTGTTTCATGCATTTTCCTCTGTTTGTTTGTGTTCTGGTGCACGTGAGTTTTATTCAGTTGCCACCGCTGTTCCTTCGATGCATTCTTGCGATCATTTATAAGGGGAATCACACTGCATTATTATTAATGATGTATTAAATGCAATATTTGGAATTTAATGTATAAAACCACGGACTTGTCTGATCAAGGGTTCTTCCCTTATCGAGTTCCTAAGTAAGTTCAATTCAACTGTTGATCGACCAAGTTCTACACTTGAAAGATACTCGTGAAATCACTTAATTTTTATGGATTTCAGAATTAATTGGATTGTAGTAGAATAGTTAATTCTTAAGTGGTTTACCCAAAAAAAAGAAAAAAAAAAAAAAAAAAGAGAGAGAGAATCTTCTAGCTGACCCCATGTTTATCGTGGATGAGGCTAGATTGTTGTTATTGTTCTTGAGAATAAATTGAAAGCTTTTTGGCAATTATTATTAGACGCAGGCAGTTTATATCACTAGACGAGAAACTATAGTTTTTGTATTAACGTTTCTTCCATGTTACAGGTTGAGATTAATATTGACCAGTTCTTTAAGGGCTACTTAGAGGGCCGTAAGCATATAAATGGTTGGCCTGAAATGCTGAAGTTGAAGGACTGGCCACCTACAAGTTTATTTGAAGAATGTTTATCAAGTCATGTTTCTGAATTCATGGCTGTGCTTCCCTTCAGTGATTACACCCATCCTAAATCTGGTCTCTTGAATCTTGCTACTAAGCTTCCCGAGGGTGCCTTAAAACCTGACTTGGGACCTAAAACTTATATTGCCTATGGATCTTCAGAAGAACTCGGTGTAGGCGATTCAGTTACCAACTTACACTATGACATTTCTGATGTGGTGAGCTTGTACTAATGTCACATTTATTAGACTCATTGGTTTGGATTTTCCCACAAAAGTAATGACTGATATCTCAAGTGATAGGGGGTGGTCACTTTGAAGGCAAATTTCATACTTGATATTGCTGTAATTGTATATAAAATCAGAATTTTGGGGTTTTTCTCGTCTTTTATCGATATTGAAGATCCAATAACTCTTAATGCATGTTTATTACTGGTAATAAACCAGTGACAAAATTTTGACTTTTATTTCTTCCTTAATACTTACCAGTGTGCCTAATTCAACTTACCAAACATGTCATTACTACTTTTAACCGTACACTTCTAATGGGTAAATAATAAGTTACCTTTCTCCATATGCTTTTCGCATTTTCTTTCCAAATAAACGATTCCTAGATGACCTGATAAAAAATAATAGTAATTGACCAGTATTATTTTAGGACATTAGTTTGTCTTTTCAGATACTCGTTATCCCGTCATTATCTCTAGAGCTTGGAGTAGTATTATTTTTTTGTTCAGTATCCCAATATGCTCCATTTTGGTCCATTTTTCTATTTGTCGATGCAGTCTAATATTGGATGTAGTTATCAAGGTTTTTCAATTTGATCTTTATGTGCCATATATAGAATCCTGACTTACTTTTAATTTCTATTTATCATAGGTTGGTTTTTGATTCCTTTGACAGCATTATCATTAAATTTTTCCCTTTGTCAATATTAGATTAGTTTGCTTCTTGTGCATTTGCCTCACCAGCCGAAATAGGAATTAGAATATTTTGGCATGACAGCACTAGACAAGACCAAAGAGTATAAAGTGAAAAGATTTTAAGGACTTTCTAATTTAATACTGTCTATAGTCCTTAAGAAAAAGCACTTATAGTTTCTCAGAAAAGATATTTTAACAAGGATGTGTTTCAGGTGAACATATTGACACATACTACGGAGATGATGACTACCTCACCGAAAAGAAAAAGGAATGCTAAAACGAGAAGGGAATCTGAGTTTGAAGATTCGACCATGCCCAATGATTCTCTTCAAAGTGGCGAAGACTGTCCCAAGACTGTACTTGGTGGGGCTGTTTGGGACATTTTTCGTAGGCAGGATGTGCCCAAATTGACGGAATACTTGCAAAAGAATTGGAAAGACTTTAACCATTTTAAAACTTCTTCAGATTCTGTGAGTACTTATTGGTTTTCGAATAGCTATTGTACTAAGAAGACTTGATTTTGTCTTAACGCATAGCTTTTGCTTTAGGTTGTTCATCCTATTCATGACCGGACTTTTTATTTAAATGAGAAGCACAAGAAACAGTTGAAGGAGGAGTTCGGTAAGATTTATTTCTTTGCTTAATCATGTTTAATATGAAATTACATGAGGAAATTTACGAGAATATTTTATTTCCTTCCTATTAGGAGTTGAACCTTGGACGTTTGAGCAATACCTTGGTGAGGCCGTGCTCATTCCCGCTGGATGCCCACATCAAGTGCGAAACAGACAGGTAAAACTCTCGTAAAATATGCACGTCGGATTATTTTGCTATCACCTTCTCTCCTTTTATAATGATGTAATGGTTAATATAAAGTTACCTTGTTCTTTATCAGTCCTGTACGAAAGTCGCTGTTGATTTTGTATCCCCCGACAATGTTCAAGAGTGTATCAAATTGACAAAGGAGTTTCGTTTACTTCCTCAAAATCATATATCTAAGCAAGATATACTGGAGGTATTGACTACTTTACCAGTAAAATTCTATCTTTAAGCAATATCATTACCGTGAATCTCACATTGCAAACATGAAATATAGTATTGATATTTGACGGCTTTATCGATATTCATTGTGCTCTTAGTAGAGTGTTCTAGACATGAGTTGATAGTATAACTCGAACAGGATTTTGGCTTCTTTTTCTACCTCGATATTGTCTAACGCTATCGAGTTATCCCTACCAAACATGCTATAAGCGTGTAGTCTTTTGTACGAAACTTCCGGTCGAAGGAAAAAGCACTCGAATTGCATGATAGAATTCTTTTTCTTCTATTTAGATATGGAAGCCATGATCGATGTACTTTTAGGTTTATCATGATCAAAATTATATTTGCTACAGGTGAAGAAGCTGGCTATTTTTGCTGCAAGTGCTGCCACAACTGAAGCGAAAAATCTCATGTCTAAACTTGAGTAAAATTTCTTGTTCTCTTTTGCATTCCTGTTCGATTTAGTCTTGATTTATTCTGTACTTGTTGCTAATGCTACACTTTCTTCATAGGAATGCCGATGAATCGAATTCTTATGCGGTCCACTTAGCACGGTAGGGCAACACCTGGGGCAAGCTGTTGAAGTTTGAAGGCTCTCTGGGGACAGAACTGGAGATACAGAGGATCGAGCTCGCCTTTTATGATCTACAGAATTGAGAAATTTTTTCATTACCCCGATAAAACTTTGTTGCCATGTTCAAACTCGTATTTTTCTGATGTATGGTTTAACCTTTGTCCATTTGTTCAAGCACATTGTTCCCCATACAAACTAGAAAGGTTACATTTTGGTAGAAATACATGCTTTATCATAGGGGCAGACCCATACATTTTCTCCTATGAGGTCATAAATTAAGGAGGCTCGAGCAGAACTCAGACGCTCCAAGGAAGATAGGATTCAATCATTGGCGCTCGAGTGTGCCTTACCTGGTGCCCAAAGTTTCAGCACGACATATACATGTGTTTTCTAAAAACTAAGGATGAATATACACAAAAAATATAACTTGGCGAATAAATTGGAACAAGAAAATTTCGAAAAAAAAAAAAAGATTTAATTGATAATTTTAATGAGCAAATCCATTTGTACAGAAATGGATTTGCAGAAAATCAACAGAATATTAACGTGAGGTGGGTTCCATGTAAGTAAAATATTGAAAAAATCCCACCCACACACCCCTGCTGTGAGGATCTGTTTTTCTTCTGTGAACTCTGCTTCTATACGTGAAGCAGAGTTCAATTTTAATAAATGAACAACAAAAAACATGTTTGCCACTGCAACAAGTCTGTTGTTTTTCAAGTGAATTCCAAACGTGTGATATCCAATGAATGTAACATGGAAATAACAAATTGCAATAACAATATAAGCAAATATTCAGGGGCGGAGCCAGGATTATTCTTCAGTGCGAATGAAATTTATTTGAGGTCGGAGTTTTTAGGGGCTTGAAACATACATTAAATTCGAGCCATTAAATTTGAATTTATAGAATTTTGAAACACACCACTTAATTAATTAAGCCCTTCTTTGAATCCGATTTTTTATTTTCTCTCCACAAAATGCATTTTGTAGTAGTGTTATAATAGAGAATGTGCGGTTAAAAAATAAATTTTTTTTTTGGGTTTGCTTGTCGTATTATATTATTAAAGAATGTGTAGTTGAAATGTGATCAAATCACTGTTTAAAAATATATTTTAATGGAAAAATAGAACTCAAAGAAGGGCTAAATGATATAATATTCCTACTCAATGGACTATAAAATATCTCTTCCCAATTCATCACAATCTGACTTCTCTTTCTATGCACTCATTCTTTCACACTCACGCCTGCACAGCTACACCTTTACTTTCTCTATATCACACGGTCATGCATACAATACATACAATCAATATGTATAGTGGTGGTGACAGAAGAATCCAATTGTATGGCTGCACCTTCTACAAAGTTCCTGTAGGTTGTAAGGTGGTGGTGAAAAAGGAAAAAAACCTCAAATCTTTGTGGGGTCACTTGACACCACATGACCCCATGTCGATTTTCCTTGGGGGGTGTTACGTTCTGTGTACGCATTGTCATGCACCGTGTTGTTCAAGTTTCTGCTGTATGCAGTTGTTTAAGAACATTTTCTTTACAAAATTCAGTCCATTATCTTGCTGCATATATATCAAGATTTATATAATGAATTAGATAATGCCACATTGTATTTTACCATTTGTCAGTTTAAAATACAATCAATTTTTTTACCCAATCTTTTCCCTTCAAATAATATATCCATTATATTAGAGCACATATCAAGCACCCACGATTCCAGCAATCCTGCATACATCAAGCATCCAAGATTCCAGCAACCCCATGTAATTAGAAAATTGCACAAGTCAAACATTTATTTCTTTCCATGTAAAGTAAAGCATGTATAGCTATATATTGACATACGAATCAACGAGAAAGCATTACTAAATATTCAGCTAAACCATCTTTTACATTGTACCAGAGCAGACCCAGTTTTACAATGTTGGACCCAATATCGATTTGTTCACAGTT
>CAIGRK010185928.1:0-10429 GCA_903798315.1 Fraxinus greggii | reverse complement strand
TAATTCCGCATTTACACTCAATCACCCCCCTCTAGGTGTAGTTGAGTCGAATGTCGCGTTTCTCACGTTTAATCACCTATTCACCCCCCTCTAGGTGTAGTTTGGGTTGAATTTCGTATTTTCACTTTATAAACTGTCCATTGACCTCCTTCACCAAGTATTCGACTTTCATTGAAGAGGTCAGTGGCTTTCTTAGCTCTTTGACGGTGAAAAGTTGTGCTTTTTCAAGTATACATTCATCTGTTGATATTTGTTGTTGTAGCAAGAGACCACCACTTCATTTGAAGAACTTTTCTATGCGCCTTTCGTTTTTTCTCTTCTTCAGAAATTTGTACAACCAAATGCCAGTTGATAATAGTAGTAATCCCATTCCAATGCCCAAGCATAATCCTGAGAGTCTTATGCAACGTAATTTAAGACGACCATCACATCGAATTTGGACTTCAATCATGTAGTTTTCCACGAGTAGGACTTTTGATTTTTCTTGTTTATTTACTTAGTCTTTTTTTATTTTTTTGAATCGTGTCAAACAAACTTCAAATCAACAATATCATTTTTATGCAGAACCATATTGGTCAATTTGAAAATTCAAGATGTAAATAAAAAAATTATTCCCTAATTTGTATATTATTTATTATCTTGACAGTAAAACTCGACGTTTGATTTTCTTTAAAAAAAAGAAAAGAAAAGAGTAACTTGCTATCTAAACGAGGATAAGTTAGAAATGTAAATTGAAATTGGTTAATTAAAAAGTAACTATTGTTAGTTTGCTATGGGACACCTGCGGTACTAAAAACAACCAGTACCATTTTTTCTACCATCGAGACAGGAACAATCTAGGAACCCGGAGTATTGGAGCAAGTTCGACGCGAGATGCACGGAATATAGTTGATATATTTATATCTGTCATCAGATCAAGAAATAACTTTTAGAATTTTTATATTATACTAAACAATGTAATTGACAAGACTTTGAGTAGGGATAGTAATTTTAAAACAAAACTAACCCTGGCATCCCGAATCGAGGTATGGATTGCCCTTGTAACCCTCGTTGCACTTGCAACGATGTCCTCCTAAACTGGCATCCAAGTCAATGCAAAAACTATTCTTTTCACATAAGTAATCAGAGAAATTCAGCATGATGCAATTTATGTCAGCAATTCTCCAATCTAAAACTTGTGGGTTATCCATGAACTCTTTATAGCTTTGGAATGTTATGGGATCATTGAGATTAGATAAACAGTAAGTGAAATCAAGAGCGTTCATCATTCCAACAAACGCAAAGCTGCACTGGAAAAGTTTGCATTGCCACCAAACACCATGCGCGTCCATCAATTGAACTCTAAGATAATCACGTTTGAGTATGAAGGCCCGGCAACAGCCATTAGTGTCCGCACATGACCCGATACTACCAGAATATACTCTGTCGACAGGGGTACAATATGACACAATAGCAGCACTCCACTGCCGTTGGTATAACTTTTATTTGATTCTACCAAAACCAAGTCATCACAACCAATGACTGTGATCTAATTTGAGTCTGAAAAGGTATAAGGAGAATATGAGAAATCTATATTTATATCGGTCTTTAAGGATCTTGTTCCATGCCATAGCAGGCCATTGCCAGTTGTAGCGTCGAGTTAGTAACATAGATTTGGGTTTCCGAGATATTAACGACCTCAAAGTGATAGATTTTGGATATTTGTGTTACATGACCGTAAGTGAAAACATCAAGGTAGGGTTTTGGAGGGTTGGAGCTGGTAGTAATGCAGATGATTTCAAAGGATGAATAGATAGAACAATTTGGCCCCATACCAAACGGGTATGGGGTTTCACATCTTATTGGGCAGTCAGCTGGTATATTGGAGGGGGGCGGCAGTGGCATTTGACGACAGTGAAAGCAAGAAGAATATACGGAGCAAAAGAGAGTGCATATTAATCATGTTTTGCTTTGCAAAATGGATGTTTAGATAGATTATATAGACAAACCTCTATTAATATACATTTTGGCTTCATTTTTCTTAAAGAATGTTTTGATACCATAGTAAGCCCACGTTTGGTACATTTTAGTTAAAACTTATTTTTTCCGAACTCATTTTCTATTACACATTCTCCTAATAAAATAATTATACACCTGAATAGTGAACCCATAATTTTCTTTTTAAATTTTAGTCAAACATTCTTCTAAAAAAACACTTTTAACAAAATCTATTCTCTTAAAAATTACATCAAACAAGTCCTAAATTAGTTTGTATGCCAATATAATGACCTTTTTTGTGGTGTACCACTAAATAATGTGGCTAACTATATTATGATTTTATGAAATATTCTTATACAAGAACAGTAAAATCAATGCATTTCATTTGATTTCCATAAAGGCGTACACAAAAACATCAATATCATTTTGAATAATTTTCTTTACGACAAAGATTCCCACTCACTTGCAAACGATTATATGTCATTGACGTATATAATTGGACAAACAATGACCTTATGTGTCTACGGTCTACCAATGAATAACACGTTCAAGTACAAAGATTTTATTAAATTCATATTTCTTGAAAACAAAAATTTATCTAAAAATTTAAACTCAACATGACTCTTCAATTGCGCGTTCAACTCATTTTTTTTAATCAAATATAAAAAATTTCTTAAATTAATAGCAAAGAGGTTGAAATCAAAATAATTGCGTTCTAATGTACTATTTGACTAAAATTTTAATCTACTAAGAATTTAGGGTACTTATTAATTATAATTTGTAATCAATGATATAGACGATGAAGACCCAACTGTTATGCAAGTGTGACTTGGCTTCTCACCAAGTCAATGCAATTAAGTTTTATAAAGTTCTTCCTAAAGCTTTCTGTTCTTTGATATAAACATATGTAGGGAACAATCACACGACAAATTACTAGTACAAAGTGCTTCAAAAAGATACGTATGAGAAATATATTAGATTGTTGGGTGTAGCCAGTGAATAATTCAATTTCCTTCTACTCATGAACAGTGTGAAAGCTTGGATCGGCATGACACAATACTCTCTCAAAGCATGCCCTTTCACGCATGTCGTTCCAAGTCTCAAATCTATATTCATGCATGGTGTTATTGGTGAGGGTTTAGATTTGCCATAGATAGGCTACGGACAATCATAAGTCTGTTCTATGGAGGATGGCAATGATAATTAAGAGGAGTTGTAAAGTACAATACTAACTTATGGTGGCATGTTTTATGTATATGGTACGCAATTTTTTCACTTTTAAAATCATTCCGACAAGTTGTATAATCTACTCAGCACCATTGCTTAACTCAAGCGAAGCGCTGATGACATAGCATTTGAACTAATTTGTTGATTATTTAATTTCTAGACTTCAATTAATTTATTCATCATTTAATTCAAGCGTTATATCACTATTACTTAACATAAACTATACAACAATGTGTAGGATTAATATATGCGAAGCCAGATAGTTAAATTTTACCTATCCTTTAGGATGGAATCACTAGCAGAGCCACTCAAAGCTTTTTCTGTTTTTATAAAATTATTACACCATATTTTTATATTTAATTATATGAGCTAGACGATTTAAACTGACCTCGAATAAAATTTAAATTAAATTAACGTCTAAAATTGAAAACGTAATTAGATTGTTAAAAACTTAAAATCCAATTTTAACTGTCCTTTTGCTTTTTATTTTGAACTTGCAAAATCCAATTTTAACTGTCCTTTTGCTTTTTATTTTGAACTTGCCTAATGTAACCAAATTTGACTTTTTTTTACGGGCTTTGATCAGGTGCTTGGAAACCCGGTCCATTACGACCAACCAAACCTTTCTGTAGGCTGTAGCAAAATGATGGTTCAACCAAAGGACGAAGAGGAACCCTTGAAAGGGACCAAACAGAGGATCAAGTTCACAATATTAATTCCCAACAATGTTGAGTGCTGAGCAGATATCTCAAAACAACAAAGTACTTGCTCCATGAATAAGAATATTATGTAAAATTTCTCCCCTCCATTTACTTTATTTACCTACACAAGGACTTCTTGTCTTGGAATGGCAATGTATTTCACCTTATGTGCACGCATATTTTAATGAGACTTGGTGGATACGAGTTTATTCCAAGTTTGGAATTTTTGAAAATTGCTAGTAACTCCAGTAAACTATCTACTTTTCCATTTAAAATCCTTGGGACTAACAACTCCGAAAGCCATTAATCTTCTCATCTCTTTGGAAAATTTCAAAGCCAACTCGTCTCCCCTGTCCTTTTTAAACTGAAAATTAGAGCTCGGTAGATGTGAGTTGACAGATGGATCCTCTTACGTTTCATCTCTTCAAATATTCTCAACGCTTCCTCAATTTTTCCTGACCTGCCTAAGCTCTCAATCAAAGCTTTGAAAGTCCGAAAATCCAGTTGAACTCCTCACTCGCTCATTTCTTTGAA
The DNA here is from genome assembly GCA_903798315.1 of Fraxinus greggii. Classification (NCBI taxonomy): domain Eukaryota; kingdom Viridiplantae; phylum Streptophyta; class Magnoliopsida; order Lamiales; family Oleaceae; genus Fraxinus; species Fraxinus greggii. Next base: position 5,990 of record CAIGRK010185928.1, on the reverse strand, counting down.
ATATACTAAGCACAAATCAAATCTACCTACCTTCCACAAGCTAGTTAATAAAATAAGGTGTTGTATGTTACAATATCTGGAATAAGATTAGCCTTTTCCATAGCAGCAAATTCGTGTAGAATTTCATCTACTTTTCCGAGCTGACCAAGAATCCCCAAAATGGTATTATATGCAAGTGTAGTTTACATTCCAAACTTTTCGTATGATCAAATACGAAAAGTGCTTTGTCAACATGTCTGCATTTAACAAAGGCAAAGATAAGGCTGTTCAGAACTATTTCATTTCGAGGAAACACAACTTCTGAAACTTCTCTGATAAATTTCAGTACTATGACCGGATCGTTGTGCTTCACAAACATTCTAGCAAGGATAAGATATGAAGTTAATCTTATAGAGTCAGTGAGTCACAAGCCAAAAGACCTTGAAAATTTTAAAGACTAGGTCAATATCATTTTTTTCACCTGCAGCCTCCAGAAGGCGCTCATGCATACAAGGGCCAAATAGTGTGCTTATTACATAAGGAATGCATTAGCCTAGCAGCGGTTAGAAGATCACCAGAAGCACAAAGCTTGTTAACGTAAGTGATGGATTTCTTCTCTAGAAAATAAAGAGTCCTTGACAGCATCATAGATTTCATTCAAAATTTCATCACTGCTTTCTTGAGGAAGAGATGCTTGTGTTGTTATTGATTGTGGATTGCCAACTGAATTACTAAAAATAGCAAAGAATGGCCAAATCCAAAAGTTTCTGACTGGAATGGAATTAACAAAACTGTGTTTAGAAATATAGCCATAATGAGATCAAAATGACACATTCATATACTTTGTAAGAAATAAGCTAAACTTACTTCCAAAAGAAGTTCAATTGAGTCAAAAATCACCAAAAGATTAATAAATTACAAAGAATATTTGACTAACTCTACAAATAAATTTAATTACATGATTTTTGAAAATTGAAAAAGATAACCCATCTGTTCATTATGACAATTTCTGTATCAGTAGTAGTACATATTACAGTTGTATCAGCACTTTTTGTACACATAAGTTGTTGTTTCTAGGCTTTGTGGTTAGTGAAGATGGTCTACAGGTGGACAAAGAGACGATTGAGATTGGCCAACACCAAAACTAGGTTCTAAAGTTAGGAGTTTCCATGGTTTGGTAACATTCCATAGGCGATTTATCAGAGATTTTAGCATTATTGTGACACCACTCACAAAATGTTTGAAGGAGAGATTCACTTGGGAAAATAGCATGATAAAAGCTTCGCCTTCATTAAGGAAAAGTTGTAAACAGCTCCGGTATTGACTTTGCCAAATTTGAGAAGATCTTTGAGGTGGAGTGTGATGCTAGAGGCGTGAGTGTTACCAAAGAAGAGACTCGAGGCTTTTTTGTTTTTTAGAAAAGTTGAGTGATGCGAAGCAGAAGTAGAGTACCTATGAGCAAGATTTCTATGTACTTATGAGAGTGTTCAAGCAATGGAACACTACCTCGTATAGAATGAGTTTGTGTTGTATACTGATCACCAAGCCCTGAAGTTTATTCATAGTCAGAAACATATCAGCAAGATGCACGCTCAATGGGTGACTATCTTCTAGAAATTTCCCTTTGTGATTAGACATAAATCAGGAAGTCCGAATAGAGTTGCTGATGCCCTTAGTTGGAGAGCATCTTTGTTGGTTGTACTGTCACGAGAGATTATTGGATTTGAATGCTTGAAGGAATTGTATGTAGATGATTCAATTTTTAAGGAGATTTAGAGCAAGTGTGTGAATCGTAAGCAGTGATAGATTTCTATATTAGCGATGGGTATTTGTTCAAGGGCAACCAACTTTGCATTCCCGTTTCATCTTTACATGAAAAAATAATTCAAGATCTGCATCAAGGAGGTCTAAGTGGACACTTAGGTCGTAACAAAACAATAACCACTTTGGAATCCATATATTATTGGCCACAATTGAAACAAGATATTGGAGTTATAGTCAGAAAATGCTACGCTTGTCAGGTGTCGAAGGGTCAAGTGCTGAAATATGATTGTTGTACACGACACTTTTTATTCCTCAAGGCATATGGCAAGTTCTTGCTATGAATTTCGTTCTAGGATTGCCTCGTACTCAACAAGGTGTAGATTCTGTTTTTGTGGTAGTTGACAGGTTCTCAAAGATGACTCATTTTATAGCTTGCCGGAAGATCTCATATGCATCGAGTATTGTCAAACTCTTTTTCAGGGAGATTGTTGGATTACAAGAAGTTCCCAAGTCTATCACATCAGACCGGGATATATAATTTTTAGGGCACTTTTAGATTATACTGTGGAAGTTGTTTAGAACAAATTAGAATTGAAGCAGCATTGCCTATCCCCAGACTAATAGATAGACAGAGATTACTAACCGTACCCTTAGAAATATGGTTTGAAGTGTTAGTGGAGATAACCCCAAACAATAGGATCTCGCACTGCCTCAATTGGAGTTTGCATACAAGAGCGTAGTTTATAATGCTAAAGGCAGGTCCTCGTTTGCTATTGTGTATACAAATGTTCCTTATCATTTAGTGGATTTGGTGAAGTTGCCAAAGGGTAATAGTAAGAGTGTTGTTGTTGAACATTTGCTGGAAAAGGTGCTAGCAATCCAAGATGAAGTAAAACGGAAGTTGGAGGAGACTAATGCAAAATATAAGGTAGCGACAGATTCACATCGACTGGATAAACAAATTTAGGAAAAAAACTCAATGATGATGTTTCTGAGAAATGATAGATTTCCTGTTGGTACTTACAACAAGATGAAATCAAGAAAGCATGGACCTTTCAAAGTACTTAAGCGGATTAACAACAATGCATACATTATTGATTTGCCAACTTTTATGGGTATTTATAGTATGTTCTATGTGGCATATTTATACGCGTTCTATGAAGATGATGAGCCTATTTATTCGAATTATAACTCGGGATCTAGTTCTTCAGAGGTGGAAGGGACTGATGTAGAACATGTGGCTAAATGGATTGAAAAAGAATTAGATCGAAAGGGTAAAAAGGTAATAGTGCAGGTGTGGCGTTCGAGTTTCGATTTTGGTCCATACTACCAATCCGAAAAGAAAACGACGAGACGAGTAGAACTCACCACTTTGCTGTTACATATGATGATTTTATGCCATCCGAGTTCGTTTAGGACTCGAAAACAACTTTTAAAGTTTTAGTGCTATTTTTGTCATTTAGTTTATTTCGAATTCTTTTCAATTTTAGTTTATTTAAACTAAGTTTTCATATAAACCCTTGTAAATAAATGGTTTATCGTTTTTTATTATCTTACATTAATAAAATCTTGTGAGTTTATTTAATATTGTGGATTCAAAAAATTGTATTCTTAAGGTTTTTGCTTAAATTCCTTGTTTCGCGTTGCGTCACTAGCACCAAGTTGATGCTAGACTAACGACGGAAGAAAGATTTTTCTTTGATTCTTTACACCTTGATTTTCCTTGCGCAAATATTTCACTAATTCAATCCCTTCATTTACTTCCTTTTTTCCTTTTCATTTATGACACAAAACAAATTTGAATAAAAAATCCAATATATAGTTGTCCGGACTAAAATGCCCAATCTTCTTCTAATATTTTTTGTCATTTGGCATGTCTTTGTAATATGCTGACGTAACTTTCCACGTTAGCTTGAAAAAAATTCATTAGTAGGGATATTAAATGGGTCGAGTTGAACCGTTGGGCTGGACTAGCCTATTGTTGTGCTTGACTCATCATGTGAGTTGGCTTGCTTCGAGGAAGTTAGAGCTCGACTTGTCCGACGAGATTGTCCTTGGCGGACGAACCGAGCTAGTTCCTGAATTGCTCGCAACTCAGTAAGTTTTCTTGGTAGAAAATTGCCAAAAGCGATAATGAGTCAACTTGTGCGAGTCGGTGAGTAGCTTGGATGAGTTTTTGCTCCCTCTCGCAGCTCGCCTCCTCACGCGTGAGCCGAAGAAAGGTTCGCCAGTGATCAATTAGCATTGTCAATGTGCAAATTTTTTAAAATAGATTACAATGATCAAATATTCAGCAGAAAAGTGTGAAATCATTCTAATTTCAATGATATCGACCTTAAGACCTTGACAAATAACACACGTGATTCAATAAGTCTACTAAAGAGAAATTTCTTAGTCAAAAAATGGTGTGAACCTTGTACTTTAGAGCTCCTCATAACGTAACATTTACTATCAATTATTTTTCCCAAACGCTATTTGTACATTCTTGTTTATCACTTTGTTTACGTAATGTACGTGTAAAATATTACCACTTGTACATTATGTAAATCAACTGGTAAACAAAAGAATGTACAAGTTGCATTTCTCATTATATTTTAACCATAATACTTTGACGTTAGCTTATTCATTTGTAAATTGCAAGTAAATTTTTATTGATTATTAACTCTGTTCTTGTAATTAATCAAGTCTGTCTAAGAACAATTTTATGGAATTCAACACGTTTATTTTTTGCATTGTATCTGATTGACCGAGTCTATTCGAATTGAAGTCTTAAATGATGGCTTGACAACAACGATTTATGAGGAAGAGACGAAGCTACACAATAAATTACTAATAATTTCATTTTTTTGCTTGTATTCTGAAAGTGACATATGAGTTTACTAATTTCCGGTAGTTACACAGTATAGCTATGCCTTTTATACCAGTTCATGTTTAATAATGGGAGCTAAATATTAACTCTGTTCTTGTAATTAATCAAGTCTGTCTAAGAACAATTTTATGGAATTCAACACGTTTATTTTTTGCATTGTATCTGATTGACCGAGTCTATTCCAATTGAAGTCTTAAATGATGGCTTGAAAACAACAATTTAAGAGGAAGAGACGAAGCTACACAATAAATTACTAATAATTCATTTTTTTGCTTGTATTCTGAAAGTGACATATGAGTTTACTAATTTCCGGTAGTTACACAGTATAGCTATGCCTTTTATACCAGTTCATGTTTAATAATGGGAGCTAAACATAAATTGATATATATTGCAGAATTTTTTTTTCTGAAAAATATTATGAGATTTTCTTATAAATAATAATTCATTTTTTATAATTCAAGAGACGCCTTCATTTTCGTAAATTAAATCATTAATTCATTTTTTAGGCCGGCTTCTTGGAAAATGAAAAAACAGCCACAACTATAGTTAGGTACAAAAACACGATGGTTAATTTCTACCTAGATATTATTGAAATGATTTATTTTAGAGTGTCTGTAAGAGAAAAGGCGGTGGTTATCATAAATACATGTGTTTAAAGAAATAAGTTTCCGTTTTCAGTTTTTACTATGAAAATACGAACATTCGTCGTGAACAATCCCGACAAAATGTGCGAGTAAATGGAATGTTGAGGCCAATAATATAACCAAAAAAAGGTTGGGAATATAAACTAGGATTGAAGACTTATAGTGCATGCACTAAAAAAGTGACAACAATAGAAATATATGGCGTAAATATAATCCTTCAAGTGATTTTGCAAAAGGAAAGAAAAAAATTTAAATCATGATTATTATACGGATTAGTAATATGCAATATATACTACGTTCTTGTTTGATAGGAATTGAAATTTAGATTTTTACCAAAGTCAAAATTTACAATTAATTTTAATCACATATTTTATCAACTTTTATCAAAATTTACTAAAAATCTAATTTTAATCTCCACCAAACAGGACTACATATAAAATCTTCCCTTTCATGTTTTTTCCCTCATATTTTGTGTACTTGCCGATTATGATAAAAATTTCCCCTGTTTGGTGCACATTCTAATAAAATACATTCTTTCAAAACTCATTTTCAATCACACATTCTTCAAAAAATAATATTTTTCATCACGTCAGTAATTTTTCCTTATTTTTTAACCACATATTTTCCATTATATCACTATTTAAAATACATTCTTTTCTCAATAATATCAATCAAACACACCACTTATATTTATTATTTTGAAAAAACTCAAATTTTCTGTTGTTTAAATTCTC
>CAIGRK010185909.1:0-13554 GCA_903798315.1 Fraxinus greggii | reverse complement strand
GGTATCTTTGTTTCTTTAATTACAGCCTTGCTAACCCATTGGAGATAGCTAGTATTGAATTTGTTTGCCTATTTTAATTAAACTCAGTTATTGTTTCATTTTTGCTAATTACTTAGAGATAATCAAGTGCAATATTTTGCATTTATGTTGTCAATGATTGATATATATGCTTCTAATGTTGAAACTTGATACTAAGCCCCTATTTGACAACAATTATTTCAAAATTTTTTAATTTTCATACTCATTTTTAACCGTATTTGCACAATTAAATAATTTGCACGTAAGCCCAAAAATTTTTCCTACTTTCTCACCGCATAGCCTCCAAAAAATCACTTTAAAACTCCATTCTCTCAAAATAATGATTGTCAAACAGGGACTAATATGGTTGGAAAATTAAGTTTATCTGGATTTAAGAACGAAACTGAAAAGGAGTTTTGCAAGGTACTCAAGTGAAATACTGGGATTCAGAGAATAATTAAGAGAAGAAAGACTAATGAAGATTTAATGGTGGGCATTTATTACATAATCAATATTTTTTAATTGCCATGAAAACTATTGTTCAGTTCTACTGATTGTTGCTACACATTGAGCAGGTGGCCACTGACATTCTGTTTATGACATGCAAAATATAGTTTCTGGATCTTAACATTTATGCAGTATGATGATTATGTGGTGATTTTCCCTTTTAGAAAATGAAAATATTATATTTCACAGTCTGGATTCGTTCTCCCTCTTTGAGGTGAACAGAGGAGGAGAAACATGTGTTGAGGTGGATAATGGCATTAGGAAAATGACTATAAACTAAAGTAACAATTTTAGGGATTAGATATATGATTGGAGGGAAGACAAAATAAGTTCCATTTGTAGCTCCTAAGTTTCAAGGTGGTGATGTTTATGGCATCTACAAAAAATTGTGACTTTTGAGTTGATAACCATTCAGCTTTTGAGAGATTTTGTTAACCATTGTATATTTTTAGTCTGAAGGACGAGATGTTCAGCAAAAAGGAAAGAAAGTATATTTTCATGTGTCAAGTATTAGGTGGATATTTTTGCAAGGGAAAATAGGTATCTGGATTAAAATGCTCATTGAGCTTGTTAATCTTTTTGAGCCAGCTCTTAAGGTTAGTTTGTCTCTTGTTAGATTTATTTGGTGCGAAAATCTTATCCTCAAAGAGACGAGGAAGCTTGTGAGTAAGTGCCTTTTTACTTATCGCTAATATTTTTTTTTTCAGGAAGGATTTTAGTATCACCAAGCAGAACCTAAATAATAATGCTTGTGAATTGGCTTCCCAATATTGAAAATACTCAATTCGAGTCGTTGTCGGCACTTTCATTGNGAGCTTGTTAATCTTTTTGAGCCAGCTCTTAAGGTTAGTTTGTCTCTTGTTAGATTTATTTGGTGCGAAAATCTTATCCTCAAAGAGACGAGGAAGCTTGTGAGTAAGTGCCTTTTTACTTATCGCTAATATTTTTTTTTTCAGGAAGGATTTTAGTATCACCAAGCAGAACCTAAATAATAATGCTTGTGAATTGGCTTCCCAATATTGAAAATACTCAATTCGAGTCGTTGTCGGCACTTTCATTGTGAATGAAAAGAATGAGGTATATCCAAGTCAACTTGTTCTCTTCTGTAAGCTATATTAGGTTACTCTTTTGGTTTGGTTAGATGAGCTGGTTGTGTCGTGGCATGTAATTTAGTTAAGGATTATCATGGAAAGTGATTATGCATATATAATGTTGTATCATTTATATAAATAATCGTTGTTAATCTTTAAAAAGAATATTATGTTATACATCGTTATATTTTATGTTAATAGTTTCTTACATTAATGATAATGTGAAGGTGACATCGTAATTGCTTTATCATACTTCTATATTTCTTTAGTTTTTCTTTTTGAATGCAAATGATTGGGCAAAGTTAGCTCCATGAAACTAAGGGCATACTATAGTCATTGCTTTTTTTCCTGACTGGTGGTCTAACTTATGGCTATCGTTTAGTAGGTTTGAAAGTGATGCTTGCTTATAAATATTGTCTAATCAAGCCTTATTCTTGCATTATATCTATATTATTCATAACACAAAACATAGTTGGAGACTATGACTATTATTGGATATAAGGTTATGGATGTAACTTTTGCTGTAAAATATCTTTGTCACATGTAAAAATCTTTATAACTAAATGACCAAGTACATACATATTAATACATATGAGTGTGATAATATGATTTGCTAACAGTTTCAATATGTAAGTAAAGAAACAATGATACTGATTATTGTGTTGCATTATTCTTTTTTTTTTTTTTTATGGATTGCAATTATATATAATCTCATTAAGTCGATAAGATGATTTATCTTCCACTATTTGTATTAATTTTCATGCATATTTCCTGAGCAGCCATGTTTTTATATATCTTTGGTGATGGAAAGAAAGCCAACTAGTTGCTAGATTGTTTTGATATTGTTTTCACTAATTTTTGTTTCGTCAATAATTTGTGTAATAGAAAAGTAATAAAAAATAAAGATAACAAAATACGGTTCTCATTCCATATTCAATTGTCCCATTCAAAGGAAATGCTATAGTGGTAGTGTGCGACTTCATGAAACTCGAAAGTGGAAAGAAGTCAAAATAGGATTAATTTTAATTGAATTGTTTGGGAAATATTTAAAAATCACTCAATTTATTATTAAGGAATCATAAATGGGAGTAAATGTTGAACACATCAAATTGTTATTTTATGGCTCGATATTTTATCCACATAATTATATCAATTCTGTATATAATTATTTTTAAGATTAACCAATTAATTTACCCCAATAGTGATGTATAAATATTTGTATTTGTTGGGGTTAAAGATGTTATCACCGACAAAATTGTTGCAGATGAAATCCCGGTTGAATTTCTACTTTTCCACCTGTTTATTATAGCATAGGTATAGCCGTGGGGATGGATTGTGAAATAACTATACCACCCTTTAAACGGTGGATTTGGATTTTTCAGGGTTTTTTATGGATCCTTGAAGTCACCTCCCACTCTAGGCTGATGGGCATGTGTCAAGAAAGGTACAGACCCAACTATCGTCAAACGTGACTGACCACAAGTGGGAAAGGTCAATAAAAGATTCATAGCAACTTCTTGGAGATTCCCCATTAAAATGCCAGAAAGGGTAAAATTGTAAGTTCACACAAAATCTGTCCAGGTGCAATAAATAAATTACAGAGAGCATGTCGCTGTCACAAGACCAAAGCCTAAAACAAGGTACCCTGCAAACACACATCAACAAACAGCATACTCTCTCTCTCTCTCTCTCTCTCTCTACCCATCTTTGCTTTTTCAACAATTACCATCATCATCGTCATCTCTCTCTAGAAGTAATGAAAACCTACATTTTTTTCGCTTCCTGTTCCTATATCTCTCTACTCTATGTCCACATTGGTATCTATATTCAGCAGAAAGAGAGGAAAAACAAGAATAACTCCACCAAACTCTCTCTCTCTCTTTATCTAATGGCACAGCTGGACCAAAATTTATGTAGAAGAAAGAAAAACGAAAAGATTCAAGTTTTAGAGAGGGATAGAGCAAACCCCACCTCACACACAACCAAAAAAAAAAGCAAGATTGGTTGCCACAAATGCCCTTCTGCAACCCCTTCAAAAATCCCCATCTTCATCGTCAACTTCACTGTCTTGTAAAGAAACAATGTTTTTATTTTGCCACAATTCATGTGGGCTTTTTGGGCCTTTAATTCGTTGTCTTGGTCAGAGTTTTTTCACAGAGAAAACAGGAAAGCAAACAAGGAACCTTCCCACTTCCTCTATATTTTTCCTCTCTCTGTCCTTTCTTTCTGTTGTATTTATCTTTACAATCCTTTCTTTATTTCTTCTCCACCGCCTTCCATATTCATCCTTATCGCCTTATTAATTTCCTTTTATACAAGATTCATAGTTCTTGTGAGAACGGCTTTTTGTATTCTGTGATCTGATGATGCCGTCTAAGAAGATGAAAGGGGTTTCTTTGGATTCAACACCATCTTATATTGTTGGTCAGAATGAGGATGATAAGACCAGGTTGAAGCATCAGAGTCTCTTGCAAGACTATCAGGAGCTACAAAAGGTTTCTTGGTTAAGGATCTGAAGTTTTCTCTGATCATTGGTTTCTTGGCTTTTTTATGACTGTTCTGGGGTGATTTTTGATGATTTTGCTGTTGTTTAGTGATGTTTTCTGGGGGCTTTCTGATTTTTGTTCAATCTATTGCTTATCGATTGTTCTTGGAATTTTATGATTTCTTAATTTGTGTTTGTTCTATATTTTTCTGTTGAAAACAAATCTTGATCTTTTCTTGCAAGATCTTCTCTTTCTCGGTGAAGATTATTGTGATTTGCGGAGTAATTCTCACCGTCTTCTTGTATAATTTAGGTTTTTCAAATCATAATCTGGTTTTATTTGTATTTTTAATATTATATATTTCATGAATTAGGAGGTTCTCAGTCAACTGTTAAGGTCGCTCTCCCAGTATATGGATTATGATGCTAGATCCACATATTTTCCCCCTAGTAACATTCTTGTATGTTTGTAATTCTTCTAATATATTGGTACTTTCCCTGGTAAGATCATGCCTTCTTTACTTGGCTATTCGATAAATCGCCTATTTGTATTAATATTTGATACTACTCTGTTGTATTATAGTCCTCTTCAGTTACTGGCAAGCTAGTTTACAACCAAAATTGTTTTTCAGGAATCCAGCAGGATGAGAAACAAACTGCAGAATGCGAAACAGAGGAGGCAGATACTGGCAGCTGAAGTTCGGTATGCAATTTTATGTGTTATGAAGATGTGTTTACTAATGATTTACAGTCATTAATTTTTGTATATTCTTAAATGCTACTCCCTCCGTCCCATTTATAGGCTGACTTTCCTTCTTCTCCCGGACCTATTTCTTTATTGACAAAGTATTTGTTTTGTTTGTTTATTAATATACCCTTGTTTAATTTGCCTAGTTATAACCAATTCTCCCATTTTGTACAGATTTTAATTTACCTACTCCTTGGAATCATCCAAATATATACGCACGGTTCTCGAAGGGAGTAGAGTTTAAGTGGTTCAAAGTATTTCCCACCATTATTTTTTAAATAGTGCTAATAGTTGTCGATAATTAAATCAGGGAAACTAGGAAAATTCTTCGTAAAAATTGTTTTATTAATAGCATTAAAAGAAATTTCTTAATCCTTTTACAAAATCAGCCTATATAAATGGAACGGAAGGGAGTTGTTTATTTCCCAAAACATCGATGCTATATTCGTGTGAAAACTATAATTGGATCTATCTCTGGTGCTTTTTATAGCTGGTAGTTTGCCTGCCTATTTGGATTTGGGAGGAATTGTGGTTTTATTTTATATGGCAACAATTATGGTAAAGTAATGCTTGCTTATACTTGTGCATGAGCGAACTGTAATAATATTTTTTTTTTTTTTATTTTTTTTGGTGGTGTAGTAATGCTTGCATATATTTGTGCAGTTGGTCACTTCATGTTGTTTTAATGATTAGTTGCTAATTGGGCTCATTATTTCTTAGATTTTTGCGGAAGAGACACAAGTATCTTCTTGAAACGAGGTTTTTGAATTCATCACTAGAACAGCAACTTGTACAACCACCACCATATGCAGTAAACCATATTACAAAGAAAAAGAAGGATCAAATGTTCAGCAGAAAAGTTACCACTCCGAATAAAATTCCCCAAGTTCTTGACTCCAAACCTAAGAGGAAACGGATTGGAAAAGATGCTGCTGCTCGTTCTGCATTACCAGTTATTAATATTGAGCGTAAGCAAAAATTACATGGTAAAAAGCAAGATTCTCAGTGCACTTTATATCCAAATTCTGATATGAACAAGAGAGAGAGGATGAATATTCGAAAAGGAAAAGAAACTTTAATGAGAAACAAGTCACTGGTCATTGATTTGAATGAGGGGGAAAGAACATGTGGTGCAAATGATACTGGTCTGAGAAACTCAGTTGCAGCGTTTGATTTGAATCAGGACAGTTGTGGGAAAGAAGCTCGTTTGCCAAGTCGAGCTCCAATCTTCGACTTAAATGAAATTTCGGTAGGCTCCTGAATTCATCTTGTTATAAACTACAAATTTTCAATTGTTGTGTTGTAACAGTTTGTTCTTCAACAGACGGGGGACGAAGATTTTCAGAGTAATTATGAACCCTTAAAGCTAGATGATGCAAGGAAAGGTTTGATTAGAGGTTTACATGATGAACAGCATAATGACTTGAAATTATCGGCGTGTAGAAATGCTGGTGAGGGTTCGACCCGGGTTGGTAAGCGGAAAATTTCATGGCAGGACCCAGTTGCATTGAGAGTTTGAGTTTCGAGGCTCGACCAATGGACATTTGGGAGGTTGATGAACTTTCTGTACTTCTCCAAGTCGGTTGCCACTTGCCAGTTTTTAATTGCATCTTGTCTGTAGTTTTAATGTAATTCCTTGTGTAGAGCAATACTTAGTTCTTTATATTCAGCATACTTTGACATGTTAGAAACAATTGACATGTATATATATATAGTTTGCCTCATTGAATTAGTTATCTTTTCGGCCCTTCGCAATGGAGAAAAACAAGAAAATGGAATCTTAGCATACCTTGCCTTGTCACGTAGTTGGAATCCAGTCATTATTTTGCGTTGGATTTTGTCTTGGAGAAAAGAGCGTACTTCATATTAAAAATGCCTGCGATATGTGAGAGGGATGCAAGAGCTTCGGTGTAATTAGCCCCAGGTGTTTTTATTGTTTTTGTAAGTCTGCATCGGTTGAACCAAGATAATAAAGCAGCAATAGTGATTTTTCAGGCATATCACTTTGCAACTGGATATTTATTGGTGAATAGTTGCAGGTTGAAGTGGAAGCAACCTTACTCTAATCGCCATGGGACAATTATTGTTACAAATGGGCCACAGCATAAATTTTACATTCTTATTACTTGATGTCCCAAAATGGTAGGGATAGCTAAACTGTAGAACAATAAAGCGAGGCAAAATGGAAAAGTTCGATGGATTATAGTGAAATATTTTAGCAAAAATATAAGCACAAGAGTTGCAAAATTTACACAACAACAAAAAAAAAATAATAATAATTTCAGGTTCCCAAGAATCCAATACCTGTAATCACACAATTGCCAACTTGATTAAATCATTTCAACAAGAATGGTCATATTCTCTTGAAGTCTTACAGAAATTATATTTTTAAACAAGTCTGGACGTTCTATGAAACATACTACTGATTACTAGAAAATTGACCACTCAAACTTGGGAGAGATGGAACCAAGGAAAATTAGTTTTTCAATCCACGTGCTCTAACAGCTCAACTTAGGAATCAAAATATCCCATCATCTTACGCCTTGAATTCCTCATCGAGCTGGTTATGGTCTGGCTTGACTGCATTAATGGCCTCGCTAAATTCTGGCTCAGCTGCATCATCGGCCTTGTTATCTTCTGGCTTGGTTGCAACCACGGCCTCGCTGAATTCCAGCTTGACTACATTATCAGCCTCGTTATCATCTGGCTTGGCTGCATCCATTGCCATGTCATATTCTGTCTGGACTGCATCATCAGCCTCGTTATCATCTGGCTTGGCTGCATTCATGGCCTCAGTATATTCTGCCTGGACTGGATTATTGTCCTTGTTATTTACTGGCATGGTTGCATCAATAGTCACATTATATTCTTGCTCGACAACATCACTGTTCTCGATATCATCTGCCTTGGCTGCACTCATGGCCCCTTCACCTTCTGGCTTGGCTGCTTCCATGGGCTTGTGATCTTCTGCACTGGCTATATCGATGGTCTTGTGATTCTCTGAGCTCACTACATCCACGGCCTTGCCAACATTTTCCATTGTTGTGTTCTTTCCATCACCAGCAACCCATTCTGAATCATTAACTCGTACTATAGCCTTCTTCAGGTTGGACGAGTCAGCTCCATTTTGATTAAATTCCTGGAGTCGTTTCACATGTTTCTTCCCTTTCTTATGAGCGTTCATGACACTTCGAGAGAAGGCTCCTACCTGACACATTTCACACCAAAATTTATAATTTTTTTTCTTGCTGTTTCCATCCTTCTGCATTTCTTGAACTTCCAATTGGTTAAGTTTTCGGTTTTCCTGCAATAGTTGCATATTATTTTTCTCTAAGCTCATCTCCCCCATCTTATTGAGGTGCACAGATTGAGTTGCAGATTTCACTCCCTCTGAACCTAGATTTTTAGTCCCTCCTACCGTGACTGGCGTGGCAGCTTTCTTTGGAAAAAGACCAATGTTATAGTTTTTGCCAGCCCTCTGAGCTTTCAATGCAGCCTCTTTGGACTTGTGTTTCTTTCCCTGCACGTGGTCCTTTAGGGCTCGCTCGCTGGTGGCACTAACATGACAGAGAGCACAACTCCACTCTTCTTTAGCTTTCTTCCTTGAGACAGCAGCTGATGGAAGCTCACCATCATCTACTACAGATGATGTTGCAGCCTTTCTCTTCTCTCTAAGTATACATTCATGGGGTTTGGCCTACAAAAACTCAAAAAAGTCCACCATGTGAGTGAAAATACCAAAAGCCCCCCCACCCCACACACCCAATTCCTAACCAAATGTGATAAGAAGGGGAACAAACGGAACAAATAAAAAAATATCTTACCGCTAGAGCTAAAAAATTCTCCTGAAGAAGTATGGAGTTTATCGCCTACCAATAACCAAGGATAGCATGCAGAAAGCTAAAGATAGGAGAGATGAAAATAAGGATTTTTTGTTGGCTACCACTGTGTTACCTATTATTATCATGATAAAAGTAGGAAAAATGGAGTACAAACAACAGAAATTTGTGCATACACAAGTTCATATAGGACACACTGTATAAGAATTGTTGGCATGTTAGAAAGACGTGATAGAATAAAAAAATATGCTAGGTGTTTATAATTCAGACTGCAGACACAGCTTTCAGTACTACATAGAATCCAGAATCCACCAGCTTAATAAACTCACCACTTAAATTTATGTTGTCCTTATTCAGAACTTAGTTTTATCAAACACCCCCTTAAGACAGTATCTTCCAAATAAAAAAATTTCTATCGTGTATCGTGCATTATTAATAACTAACTAGCCAGTTCCACAATATACAAAAACAAATTGAGAGGTGCTAGAATTTTGGCAGTTAAAACATTTGATACGCCAAAGAAAATTTTCAAGTTTCACTCATGTATACAAACTTGCCAATGACGGCAAATAAAAAAATAGTGAACTACAATAAGGTGATGACACCATAAAGGATTGTTCGGCCTAACTCATTTTCTTCTAATGATAGACTTTGAGAAAAGGCAAAGCCATAACCAAAAGGATAAAAAAGTTGAAGGCTAATTCTAAAGAATCTACGACTTCAGACATTGATTAGGCAGCAAAAATAAACTTATCTTGTTAAATCAGTTGTGTATTATTTAATGATTTTGAGATGATTACTCTATCCTTTCAATTAAAGAGACATTCTCGGAAAATTTAGTTGTCTATAATCAGTTTGGTTTTCGGAGTATAATATCCTCGAAGGAAAAGATTTTTGATTATTTACAGACTAAAACATAGTAAGCTACAACTATTCTGGGATTAATGACCATAAACACTTTTACCAAAGCCTTCATCCACACGCAGATTGTAATAAAATAGAAACTCTACACTCTTTTACATTACACTTACTCTATTCGGTCTCATAAAATTCTTTTTCTTTTCATGGGTGGAGAATTGAAAGTAAAACAATTTCATCATACTCAAAGCCACCAAATTAAAGTCACACATACAAGAAAAAACACGTGGAGTAGGAACAGGGAACAAGTACTAACCAGCAAAACTACTTTCTCTTTCTCTATCCCCCTCTCTGAAACAGACTTAACTTCCGAAATTCTCGGTTCCATAATACATCTTTGAAATGGCAGGGTCTCAATCTCTCCATTCTCATGCCTTACATTCAGCCTCTCCTTCTCCTCGTGTGGCATTGCAACCCTCTCCTCTAGAGACCTTTCCTCACTTCTCATCCCCAAAAGTGGAAACCTAATTGTAGAGTTATACCCAACTCCCGACGATGGGCCAAATGGAAACCCATCCTCGCCCCTTCGCTGAGCCAATTCTCTCTCCATCATCAGCTCCCTCCTCACCTCAGCTTCCAATACACGCCTCCTTGCAATTTCCGATATTATCATCTCCTCCCTAATACGTTGCTTTTCAATCTCTCTCTGAATTGATTCATGCAAGTCGTGATATTGAAGCAGAGGATGATGGTGCGGCTGAGGGTGAGCATGGGAATGAGGTTGAAGTTGACTATGGTCTTGCAAGTACTCACGATGGCGCGGCTGAGGGTGAGCATGGGATTGAGGTTGAAGGTGACTATGGTCTTGAAAGTTCTGACAATGAAAGTGCCCTACGTATGAGCCCATATAGCCAGCTGAAACAACCGAAAGTAAAATCAGAAAAACCCAAGATAAAAAATAATCCAAACTTGATCAATAGACATGAAAAAAAAACAATAATTAAGTATATATGGGAACTTTATCTTTCCAACATAAATACACAGAATGAGATTCTTTCTTTTCTAGTTCTCTTTCACAAAATCTTTATGCATAGCTTTTTTCAAATTTCGTTAGTGGAAAGTAAGTTTGTATGTCATAAAGAAACGCAGTTCATCTACATCTTATCTATAAAATTTCACCACGCGTTTTAAACCCACGCTTGAGCAATATTTTACTTTGCGACTGAAATAGGGAAATTAAAAAGAATAAAACTCAATGAAACATAAAAATATCAAAAGGTAGCAGCAGATCAGAAAAATTGAAGAATCTAAAATAAATCAAATTCATCTCTATTTCCCGATGGGGAAAAAACTACTAAATTTATAAATAACCCAAACTTGACTGTGTACCTTGTGACAGTGAAAAAGATGCAGAAAAATGTAGCCGAAGCAAAAAAAAAAAAAAGAAAAAGATGAATTGTTTATGACACAAAAAAATTGCACTCAGTTAAAATCCACAATGCCGCTTAAATTCCATTCATATCCAAACACGTTTTACTTGCATGCATATATGTACAGAAGAAGAACTTGAAAATTCAAAGAGTAAAAGATTAAAAATTCACATGCCTCGAAGAGCTTGTTCTGGAAAATAATTGCAACCCGGAGATTGATTTGAGGCTTTTTGATCAGTTGATCGATCCTTGTACTCCATTCAAGATTATTGAAGTATTTCTATGAGGATGTAGAATATAAGATTATTGGTTTTGTTTAGGTAGGGATTTCAAATTTTTAGGGTTCTGCAATTGGTCTCGATTTTCCGAGTGGAGACAAGAGTTTCAATTCGAGTACAGGGGTCTATGTAAGAACGTGACGCTCCATTATGGGTCGTGCAGCACGTGAGAGTACACTGTTCTCTGGAGCGTTACTTTTTTCTTTAACACGCCCTTAATGAATTTCAAGTCCATTCAATTCAAGAGGAGATTAATGGAATTCGAGTAACAGACGTGATAAGACTTTGTTTCTTAGCATTTGAGCCATGTCTTAAACTTGCCTTTCTATACTTATAATCGAGTAAAATCGGAACTAATTGCACTTAAAAATGAAAGAATAAAGACAAAAAATCGAGAATAAGAAGTTGTGATAGTGTGCAAGAGTAATTATATTTATAATTACACCACAACTTACATATTGGTTCAGACCCCATTTTGGATAGAGGCAAATGAGGCTCACGCCTCAGGGTCTTAGCGGGTCTCGGATATTTTGGGCAAATTTAACTCTAGAATTCTACTAGGCAAACAAGAAACGTAGTCATTTATTGGGCCTTCGAAGAATTTCACGACTTGAGATGAAATCCTTTCCACGACGAGGACACCCAAAATCAAAGCAATCAAATATGAGTGCCTCGTCGGCGACGAGAAGACACAGTGTCACTATTCTTTTCATAGTTTCACTGCGCATGATGAACAGAACAAGGTCCGCAATCATGTCTTCTCCTCTGTCCAATTCCAAATTCTCTTTTTCGCAAGAAAGAAAAAAATTGTGGAGGAATTATAGGGAAGTGGAGGTTTTTGTAAAGTTTTGTATTATGAGACATTGGATGCATAATCTTCTCCTCTGTCCAATTCCAAATTCAATTTTTTGTTATGAGACATTGGATGCGTTTGCTAATTAATTAATGATTGATTTTATCATCTAATTGTGAATTTGAGCGATGAGCAAGATTGAACTTGGGGAAAAATATGATGCAGTTTTTGCAATTATTTTTTCTGACTGTCTTCTGTCCAATTTCAAATTCAGTTTTGGTGTTATGAGACACTTGATGCATAATCTACACCTCTCCCCAAAATCCAATTCCAAATTCAGGTTTTGTGTTAAGAGACATTGCGTCTTGGGAGCATTTGCTAGTTAATTAATGATCGATTTTATCATCTCATTGTGAATTTGTGGAACTAGCAAGGTTGAACTTAGGGATGCAGTTTCTTGGTGAAGTGTTGGAAATCTTGGGATCAGTGTAACATTGTATGACAAAAGGAGGTATTATCAAATTATAGAAGATGTATAGGAAGGAAATCACGATTTACGAGTGTTTATATAATTACAGTATTGATGCAATTTATATTAATAAATGATAACTCAATAATAACTAATCAAGAGAAGGCGAATTGGTTTTTAAAACTTTTTCGAAAAATTAATTTAAATTCAACCTAGTAAAGATTAAATATATTAATTCAAATAATAAGCACAAATATAAAAGTGATAAGTAAAAGGGAGAGATGATGCAAACAATATAATTGTGAAGGTTCGATCCAAAGTAATGATCTACGACATCCGTTACCAAGCTCTCCGATACGAGCAAGGCCTTTTAACTATGTTGATTGACTTATGGTGCAATCAAACCTTTTACAACGCTTCCGATGACTTACAAACAAGGAGCATCAATCTTTATACAATATTGAGTTTTACAAAATCTCAACACGACCCGCACGGTGACTTACAATAAAGAGAATCGATCCTTATACAATATTGATTTTTAAGGGAATTTCAACACGATCCACTCTTTATCAAAGTGATTTTACAATGGAATACCCCTCTTGATAAATAATACAAACAAGTTAAGTACTAAAAGATGCTAACACTTCAATGAATAATAATAAATGATAGCTCAAGTGTTAAATGAAAAATTTTGATAAATATGATAGTCAAAAATTAGATTCAATCAATCAAAGTATTTAAATGAGAAGATGAAGAAATATATACAATGTAGATTCAAAAAAAAAAAAATATTTCATTTTAATGAATGATTGTAATAAATTAATTACTAAGAGAAAAATGAGAAATTTTGATGAATATTATGATTTTACAAGTTTATATCAATCAATCAAAGTTTCAATATGAAGAATAATAAAAGTTTATGCAATGTAAGTGCAAAAATCTTTTTCAAAAATATATCTCTCTTTCAGTGAATAATTAGTGATAAATTAAGTACTAAGAGAGAAATTAAAAATTTCAATGAATATGATGATTTTTCAA
>CAIGRK010185907.1:0-24855 GCA_903798315.1 Fraxinus greggii | reverse complement strand
CCCCGACCTCCCACACAAATACCAAACTTTCTCCAATTGGGCACTTCACTTGAATTAATTATTTCTTTCATATATTATATTTATAGTATAATTTCATGACAATGGTATGTTAAATTAAAAGTATTTACTCCACGGAGCTATGCTTCTCTGAAATTTAATGGATGATTCCATTTTTTTTAAAAATCTAGACCGAACCATTGGATATCCACCCCTGCCAACCGTTTCTTTTATTTATACCCAAAATCCCAACCTCATATCCACCTGCCCAAAATCAGGCATTCCCAAATTAAAAATAGGGTTCAAAACCCTAAACCCATTCAGAGTTGTTATAACATGTTTTGAAATTCAAGATTCGAAAAGTTTGAGTAGCTAGCTAATGTTCGTGTAGTAGCTCATAAGCTTGAGGACTAATCCATGTGTACAGACAATAAAAATTACAGAAGCCTTACACCCTCTCACATGAGGGTGGGTTCCGCGCAATAGAAAAGTAAAAAAAAAAAATTACCCACCCACCCCCTCTTGTGAGTATCTGTAATGTACCTGTATACGTATATGTAGCAATTCTCTAAGCCTAAAGCGTTAATTTGATCAACTGATGTATATTCAAATATAGATTGAAAATGAAATTCTAAGTTGTTTTGGATACCAAATTTGAAAGCGGTATAAAGTTAAGTTTCGTTTGAGCATCTAACCTTTCTGTTTTTTTAAAGGCGTATCCAACCTTTTTATGTAGTGCCCTACGTACTGTGCATTGTAGAATGCAGCAGAAAAGAGAAGAAAGGAATATTACATTTTCTTCAAATGAAGAAAACTGAAAGTCGTAGAATATTGAGAAGAAAGGAATATTACATTTTCTTCCAATCAAGAAAACTAAACCAGATTATAAAACATCAAACTACGATTACACAATCTCTATCCTTTTCTTCAACATAAGCTTCTTGTTCTTGATATTCAACTTATTTCGAGTGAATTAATTTGTGGGCAGTTTTTAAATCAATTAATATTCTTCAAAAAAAAAAAGATGGGTTGTTTAGCACAATACATTCTGGGAGCTGCTGCAGGTGTTGGTTTCATCATTGGTTTTGCTTGCTACTGGCATAACAGATCCAAACGTTGTAAGGTATGCTGTTTATTTTATGAAGTTTTATGTTTATGCCCATGTTCAACAATCGTTAGAACAAAATTCTTTTTTTTTTCTTTTCTTAAATTCATTTTCAACCCACTTCTTGCGATAAAATATTCTGCGCGTAAACTCAAATTTTTTTCCTGTACACATTTTTCAAAAAATTATTATTTCAAAACCCATTTTCCTCCAAAAAAAAACTCATTTTAATGATTTTCAAACGGGTATATGTTTGGTACATACATATATACACTTGCATATATATATTCTTTTGCATAGATATTATTGAGCTGTTCGTCTAAAAGTTCAAGCGTTTGAGAAGGGTTCAAGTGGTGAGACTCGAATTAGGACTTTCGCCTTCTTCGATCTTTTAGTTGAAAGTTGCATTTACTTGTATATTTTTCGTCCGTGTTCGGTTTTGCTAAAAAAAATCATATTTTTAATATATTTTGATAAAAGTTGAAAAGATATGTGATTGAAAAATTGATAAAAATTATTTGTAATTGAAAGAAAATAAATTTTGAAAATTGGAGGCCAAACACAAACTCCAATATCTATTTGAAACATCATTCATGGTTTATAAATATCTCATTCGCCATTTTTTAATTAATTACTATAAATGGTATTCATTGACCATCATGAACGCTTAAGCAGCAGCATAATAAAATTCCCATTTTAGCACAATTAAGCAGCGCCATAAACAAAATCATAAGTATTGCATTCGCCAAACGACTAAAAATTGCGGAAAAATAGGTTAAAAATCGAAGGGTGAAATTGTTGAAGAATGTGTGATACTTTGAAAATAAAAAAAATTATATTTTCAATAGATTTTGATGAAGTTGATGGCATTTTTCATAAAGTTAATAAAAGTTGTAAATTTTATGAAATGTGTTGTTAAAATTAATTGAGGTTTGCGACTTAAATTTTTATTAAGTGTAAGTTCTCTTTACTGTTTTCAAGTCATTTTCAGTTTTCAATTTTCGAAAATACTGAAAACATGTTCATTTATGTATTTTAAAAAACGAGTTTAAAATTTACAAAGAAAACGAAAAACGTCAAGAAAGTCGTTTTGGCTCAATTAAAATTAAGCCAAAACTTCATTTTTTATTTTTGAAAATAATTTTTTAAAATGACAAAAAGAACGTTTTTTCAACAATTTTAAAATGGACACTCAAAACACAAAACCTAAAATGAATTCAAAACTCAAAATTAAAAACTGAAAAATGAAGAGAAGTTTTTAAAAATTTTGAAAAATAATTTCCATGATTTTGCAAGTTGAAGTAATTTTTGGGTAGTTATGTCTTTTCCCATTTTAATAATTATAAATAAGTTTTAACGCTCAAGATTGCCCCATCAAAATCAGATGCGTGTCAGGCTTCTTCCCTGTGATATTAGCTGTTGCTTGTGTACTCAAGCAGAATTGATGGTCAAGATTTCCTCATCAAATCATTAAGATATACATGGTCACCTAGGTAGCATTATTCAAGACTCCGCTTATATATAAGCAGAAAATAACTTTTCCTGACTGTTTCGGTTGTAGTGCCCTATTCACTATTCAATCTTTCAATTTCTCTATCTAAAAAGAAAATTATGAATCTATGTCATTGCGAACGGGATCAAGTACTTCAAGTTGAACACCGGAGCGAAAATTCCCTCAGTCGGCCTTGGCACGTGGCAGGCCGAGCCTTGTGTTGTTGGTCAAGCTGTTGAAATCGCCATCAAGGTCGCCTATCGCCACTCTCTCTACATACATATGTACTCTATGTGCGTGCTTGTGTTATAACTTTAATCTTCAGTGGAACTTAATAATCTTCAGTGGAACTTAATTCAACTTTTGTATGTTGTTTGTTTAGTTGAACTTGTATGTGGAAATATATATTGTATTTTTGTGTTTTGCATATCAAAATATGGGTGTTATGCTTTTGTGATCCTGACGTGTATTGAGATTATTCAGGACATTTAGAGTTGTCTGGATTTAGAAATTTTCAGTTTAGAATTTAGAAAATGTTCCGGGGTTTGTTTCAATTGGACACAAAAAAGGGATTGGAGTTGTTTGTCCAAAATTTGTTATAATATGTTGGCCGGGAAACTTCTTACAATGCTAATTACTGGTCCACTGCTAGAGCCTAGGAGTGGACTACATGCTTATACTTTTGGTCAGTTATTAAATTTTTCTCTGCCCTTGGCTGACCATTGCTGCTAGTGCTAGCCAATGCATTAACACAGAGGAACAGCAATGCTGACTATGGTTAGATTGTTTAGCATTTTCTTATGATTATTGAATTGTTCTGAGAATGAATCATGAAGCATGAATCATATGAGAGTCGTAAGCTTAATGTGTTTGGAATTGGTCTGCTTAAGTTTGATTTCATTTGCGGTCAGTGCAGAAATTTTTTTCAAGAATACATGAGCTGATGAAATTTAATGAAAAACCATGGAAATGATGTCGTGTGCACATTCATAGATTTTCTAGTTTGGAAGTGTGTATAATCGTTTCCTGTAGTTGTATAACAACTTACAGTCGATCAATCCTTGCTACTTTTATGCAGGTTGGATACCGCCATATCGACTGTGCTCGGTCCTATAAAAATGAAAAGGAGGTATTTTTTCATTCAAACGCTGTTATGGAGGCACAGGATACCATTTGCTCTATGTAAAGATATATTATTAAGCTGTGTGTTTGTTTTTATGGATTTCTCTTCTCTTGTAATGATAATTGTAATTCAATTTGAGGGTGGTGATTTAGTTACTTCACTGGCGGAATGATGTGGAAAGATCTCTAATAGCTTAAAGTTTTCACACAACAGTGCTATGGAGATAATGAGGCTTTTTTCCCATTTCGTTATAAGGGGCAATGCGACATTTGGGGTCAAAATGGGACTCCACTTCCACATGTACTGTGGCTATATGTATATGTAGGTGAGACTCATCTTCTGTTCCTTCTTTGCAGATAGGTTCAGTTTTAAAGAAGCTGGTGGATGATAGAGTTGTGAAGAGGGAGGAGTTATTTATTACCTCGAAACTCTGGTAATCAAATTGTGTTCACAAATATACTTAAGAAATGATCTGATTCTAATTTCATTTGGGAGAATGCAAAGCCCCTGTGTAATTGTTAAATTTTTGAATATGATTATTTGCTATGTGAAGCTGATTGATGAAACTTGTCAATGTGAGCTGCTTCAACCATTGATGTGTGAAACTAAAACATCTTCCATTATATGGGCCAGGAACTAGTTTTCCACTATAATGGACGTGCTTAATGCAGTGGTACTATCACTTCTGCAATTTGTATGCTCTGTTGTTCCATATAATCTCTATGCACTTGCTGCTTCACTGTCTTTTTGGGTTTGATATTAGTTAGTCTTGAGGTGCTTGAACATTATATAGTTTATATATTTATTGCTTCATCTTACTCTTCTCTTTCACATCTGGTCTTTACTGATTGACTTTTTAAGCATTCAAGCTAGAATTGACCTCTTAACTTATGCAGGTGCACTGATCATGATCCAGAAGATGTACCCGTGGCATTAGATCAAACTTTGAAAGATTTGCAACTTGACTATCTTGATTTGTATCTTGTAAGTAATATTTTGTGATATTAACCTTTTATTAAGTTTTGACTGTTTAAGAGCTGATGCAAGATGACGTTATAAGAAGACAGTATACATTTAATGAAATAACTGAATCAAGTGAATTCTTAGATTTACAATAACACAGAATCAGCTTTATCCATAGAGGTTACCTTAGTGCCATTGTCAAATTTTAAAAACATTAAAGCTGCTTTAACTATTGCTCTGCTTTCCTGGCTTTGAAAGGTAAAATGTTATTGTAATAGGTGGCGCCTAATTAGCTCTTTCTGTTTTTTTTTCCCCTTTGAGAGGGATATTTTGTATCTTTAATGTTGAAAAATTATATCATGGGCTAATGAATGGACCTCTCTAATCATGAAGATCCATTGGCCTGCCCGATTGAAGAAGGGGGCTGTTGGCATGAATCCAGAAGACCTTGTTCCAGTGGATATACCTACCACATGGAAGGCTATGGAAGCACTCTATGATTCTGGTAAGGTCCGAGCTATTGGAATTTGCAATATCTCCACCAAAAAGCTGGTTGATCTATTGGCAATAGCTCGCATTCCTCCGGCTGTTGTCCAAGTTGAGTGCCATCCGATTTGGCAGCAGGCCAAACTACGAGAATTCTGTAATTCAAAGGGAATTCACCTCACTGTGAGTTGGCAAAATTCGGTTACTTGATAATTCACATTGCTCCTGGTTTATTACATTTTAGTTGACCTGTTAATTTTCTTAAAAGGGATATTCACCACTTGGTTCACCTGGATCGGTGTTGTACAAGAAGTCAGTCCTCAAGCATCCTGTTATAGTTACTACAGCTGTAAAATTGGGTAAAACTCCCGCTCAGGTTGCTCTTCGATGGGGTTTGCAGATGGGCCATAGCGTAATTCCCAAGAGCACAAATAAATCAAGGATCGAAGAGAACTTTGATGTTTTCAATTGGTCTATACCTGATGACTTGTTTGCCAATTTCTCCGAAATTGAGCAGGCAAGTTACTTTCATTTTTCATTAAATCCCTTTGAGATTTATAGTTATATTTCTTCCAACGGGCAGTTATGAGTAATGCTACAATTTATTTTGCAAATACAGCTGAGAAGAGTTAGATATTGAACAGAGAGCCATGTGAATCCCCTACAGTTTTTGTAGTGCTAAAATTATTAAGTCATACTTGCAAGGCATGTTTAATAGGCAATATTAAACTGCAGTGGACGCTAGAATAGATGAGATTTTAATTCAATTACCAAACATGCCAAAGTGCGTGCAGCATCACCAACAATTGAGGTTCTGATGTTTTAAAAATTGCCCAGATACTTGACATCTGGACCTTTTTCACAAAATTTTATTTTGATAGCTAAGGCATTTTCTTTCTACATCTCATAAGATACGTTTTTTTCCTACTTGCAGGAAAGACAGATTACGGGTGACTTTTTTGTCCACGAGGAGTTCGGCTCATACAGAACCGTTAAAGATATATGGGATGGTGAGCTTTGAGCTTGCTGTTTAATGATACATTTTCTGAACGGATTGGCCATCTATCTACAATATTACGAACTCGAAATAAATTTGTCGGTATCTGAGTTGGCTTCATTGCAAGCTTGGATGTTCTGACATCTTAGGATTTCTACTTAATTGTGTGTTATTTCATATGGGAAATACTATGTTTGTACGTCGTGCTTCCTTCTAAAGTTTGCCAAAGTTACGTGATGGGTTGATTCATTGTTTAATGGATTATTGATGAATCGTGCTAAAGAGAAAAAATAAAAAACCAATCTTGTTTATTCCGTACGAATTAAAATTTAGATCTTATATTTAATATAATATAAGTCAGTGTTAACATTTAATTTTAAATCACATATTTTATCCATTTTTACCAAAATTTATTTAAAAATTGATTTTAATTTTGATTAAAAAAAATAAATAAATTCTTGTTTATTTTTCATTTTTATCTATAAAAATGAAAAATGTGATCGTTATCTATTATATTAAATTATTAATTTTGAATTTTTATTTCGTGGGTAGGTTCAATAATGATTATGCTTTTTATTTTTATTTTAGAATAATGTGGCTCGAAGATAGATTAATAGGATAAACACAACAATTTGTTTGAGAGTTCAATAGTTGATCCTCAACACGTGTACAATTTAACAAACCAATTGTGATAATGGCGGTGGAGTGAGTACGTGATCCACGATTTTTTTCCAAAAAAAAAAAAAAGAAAAAAATACCCGTGATAATATTCCCTACAATAATTGTGTCCAAGCGAATGACACCTGTTAAGATTAGGATTTGAACAATCTGGCCATAATGGAGTAGATTGGGACACGGTTATAGGATAGGATGGGGAAAATGTATGATTTGACCCTTTTGGCGATTGAAAATTATGACTTTTGTTACCTTTACTTTATCTTGGTGGAGGAACAGCTATAAAGTAAGAGTTGGTGAGATTGGATTCGTGTGTTTCTGAAGAGAGAATGAGAGATAAAGCCCATGTTTTGTAAAATGAAATTTTAAATAGTATTTTTTGAAAGGTGAAATAAAATTTTGAATAGTAATTCATTGAAAGGTGCATAATAAAAAAGTACGAAATTTTTTTGAATTTATGTTTAAAATATTTCATTATATAAATGTATAGTTGAAAATAAATATGTAGAATAAATGAGTTATGTGGATAACTTCAACTGAGATATTGATGAATTTAGAAGTTCTTCTAAATTTAGATTTTCTCAAATGAGATTTTAATGGATCTAAACGTCCTTAACTAAGATTTTCATTAATTTGAATGGATCTTTTAAAATAATTTAGACATTCTTAATAACTCATGAATTTATAAAGAGCTCGTTAATAGATGGATTTTAAAATATTTGAATAGATTTCAAGCTATATACGGGTGTCATTAATTGAAATTTTGATATATTTTTAAAATCTTTCTAAATTCGAGCGCCTTCAATTGAGATTAAATGAAATCCATTAAGATCTGAGTGTCCCAACTCAAATTTTAATGAATTTCATTAAAATTTAGGTGTTCTCAATAACTCATGGATTTATATAAATTTTATTAATAGAGGAATTTAAAATATTTGGATGGATTTCAATTTAAAATTACATTTAACAAACTATTTTTAAGTTTTACAAATTTTAATGAGATTCTTATAAATTTTATAGAAATATATTCAAATTCACGAAATTCATTAAATTTATAATCATTTACCATGCATCAAAATCTGAGTCGAGGGATACATAACAAATTATTTTAAAATTTTACTATTTTTCATGAGATTTTGCAAAAATATATTAAATTCCCGAAAGTAAAATTTATATATTTTTAAATTCATCAAAATCAACACCCCCTTAATCCTATGGTAGAATCATGCTTGATGTATAATATTGCAGGGATTAGTTGCGTCTTGTATACTGTTCCGTGTGATGTACAAGACTCTCGTAGCCCTATACATATATCTTTGAATTAGAGCTTATTTGCTTTCTATTTTAATAGTAAGAATACGTTTTGAAATACTAGATTAATAGATAATGTGTGGTTAAAATATAAGGAATTTTTTTGATTTTACGGGTAATAATATTTTATTTAAAAATACGTGATGGTAAAGGAAAAAGGCCAAAAATGTATTTTTAAAAAATTGGTATCAAATAGGGCTTAATCTGCTTGGCCGCCAGGGCACGTGTGGACCTGCCATCTAGGGGCCATGTGGTGCGTCTACATCTTTATCGCCTCGGGTATTGTAATGAAAACGAGAATTAACGCTCAAGATTGTCCCATCAAAATCAGATGCGCGTCAGGCTTCTTTCCAAAGAAACTAACCGTTGATCGTGTACCCAAGCGTGATTGACGGTCAAGATTTCCACATCAAATCGTAAGATGCACGCGGTGAAGACTCCGCTTAGATGATTTATAAGCAGAAGGGAACTGTGATTTCCTCACTGCTTCAGTTGTAGTGCCGTGTTCACTATTCAACCTTTCAACTTATCTAGTCTAGGTCTGGAAAGAAAATTGTGAATCTAGGTCATGGCGAACGAAATCAAGAACTTCGAGTTGAACACCGGAGCGAAAATTCCCTCAGTCGGCCTTGGCACGTGGCAGTCCCAGCCTGGTGTCGTCGGTCAAGCTGTTGAAATCGCCATCAAGGTCGCCTATTCCCACTTTCTCTACATACATATGTACTATGTGCTTGCGTGCGTTTGTTATAACTTTTATCTTCAGTGAAACTTGGAACTTTTTTATAATTTTTTTTTAAACTGAACTTGTATAAGGAAATGTATATTTGATATTTAATTTATTGTGATCTTTTGCATACTGAAATTTCGGTGTAATTGTTTTGTGATTCTGATGTATATTGAGATTATTTAGTACATTTTGTTTGGGTTCAGAAATTTTGAGTTTAACGGATGTCCTAGTTTGATAAATTTCAAAAGATTATATATTCTCATAAATTTCATGGATTTAAATAGATTTTTATAAATTTTATAAGAATCTGATCGTGAAATTTCAAAAAATTTGGTAATATATATTTTTAAGTTTGAAATCCACCCAAATCTTTTAAAATTCCTCCATTAATCAAATCTTTATAAATTTAATAGAGCATACCTGAATTTTAAAAGATTTCATTGAATTTTATTAAAATCTTAATCTTGACAGATTCAATAGAGAAACTTTTTTTAAAATTCATTGGAATCTTGAGGATACCCTCCTCAATTTAGAAAATGCTCGGGGGTTTGGTCCCACTCCAATTTCAGGTATTTGATTAAAAAAAACAAAATAGGACACAAAAACGGATTTGGCGATGATGTTTGTCCAATATTTGTAATAATATATGGGCCGATGAACTTAGGATGTAATAATATATGGTAATAATATATGAGCAGGTGAACTTAGGATGTGTTTGAGCCATATTATTCTGGAAGAATGTATTTTGGTATAGTAGATTGATTGATGTATTTTGGAATAGTAGATTGATGAGAATGTGAGGCTGAAAAAGAAGGAAAAATTATTGATGTGATGAAAAATATTATTTTATTGAAGAATATGTGGTTGAAAATAAGTAGAAGAAACAGAATGAGAATTTTAATGTGGATCAAACATGAGCTTATTACCGTGCTAGTTTCTGGTCCTCTGCTAGAGCGTTTGTTCTTCTGGTTGTTTTGTTAATTTGTATTTCTGTGTTAGTGCTAGCCAATGCATTAACACAGAGCAGTGGTAATGCTGACTTTGGTCAGATTGTTATAGCATTTTCTGGTGATTATTGTATTATTTTGAGAATGAATCATGTAGCATGATTCATATAAGGGTTGTAAGCTTAACGTGTTTGGATTTGGTCTGCTCAAGTTTGATGTCATTTGTGGTTAGCAGCAGATGAAATTTGATGGGAAAGTGTGGAAAGAATGTTGTGTGCCCATTCGTAGATTTTCTAGTTTGGAAATGTGAATAATTGTTTTCTGTATTTCAGTATTTGTATAACAACTTAGTCGATCAATCCCTGATGCTTATGCTTTTATGCAGGTTGGATACCGCCATATCGACTGTGCTCGATCCTATAGAAATGAAAAGGAGGTATTTTTTCATTCCATCGCTGTTATGGAGGCACAAGATACCTTTTACTCTATGTAAAGATACATTATTAAGCTGTGCGCGTTTTTATGGATTTCTCTTTTGAAATGAAAGAATGTAATTCAATTTCAGGGTAGTGATTTAGTTGCTTCACTGGCAGACTGATGTGGAAAGTTCTCTAATAGCTTAAAATTTTCACACAACAGTGCCATTGGGGTAATGAGGCTTTTGTCCCCTTCTGTATCAAGGGACAATGGGACATTTGGGGTCAAAATGGGAAACCACATTCACATGTACTATGACTCTGTGTGTGTGTGTGTGTGTATATTTGCTCCTCAATGGTCATCAGTTCGAGTCCCCTCAGGGCCACTGAGGCGAGTATCCGGCCATAAATTTCAGGGTCCCGTGGGATTAGTCGAGGTGCACGCAAGCTGGCTCGGACACTCACGGTTATCCAAAAAAAATATATATATATATTTGCACATGCATACATACGTGAAACTCATTTTCTGTTCCTCCTTTGCAGATAGGTTCAGTTTTAAAGAAGCTGTTGGATGATGGAGTTGTGAAGAGGGAGGATTTATTTATTACCTCCAAACTCTGGTAATCGAATTATGTTCACAAATATATTCAAGAAGTTATCTGGTTCTAACTTCAGTTGGGAAAATGCAGACCCCCAATTTCATTGTTAAATTTTTGAATATGATTATTTGCTACGTAAAGCTGATTGATGGAACTTGTCAATGTGGGAGACTTCAACTTAAAGTGTGAAACTAGAACATCTTCCATTGTATGTGGCAGGAACTAGTTTTCCACTATAATGGATGTGCGTAATGCAGTGGTACTATCACTTCTGTAATTTGTATGCTATATAGTTACAAATACTCTCTCTGCAGTTTCTGCTTCACTTTCTGTTTGGGTTGGTTTTGATATTAGTTAGTCCTGAGGTGCTTGAACATTATATTTCATATATTGATTGCTTCATCTTACTCTCGTCTTTCACATCTGGTCTTTACTGATTGATTTTTTAAGCATTCAAGCTAGAACTGACCTCTTAACTTTTGCAGGTGTGCCGATCATGCACCAGAAGATGTACCCGTGGCATTAGATCAAACATTGGAAGATTTGCAACTTGACTATCTTGATTTGTATCTTGTACGTAATTTTTTGTGTTATTATTAACATTTTATAAAGTTTTTGACTGTTTAAGAGTTAATGTAAGATGACGTTATAAGAAGACTGTGCATTAATGGAAATAATAACACAGAATCAGCTTGTTCCATAGAGGTGACCACAATGCCATTGCCAATTCTTCACAAACATTTTAATCTGCTTTATCTATTGCTCTGCTTTCCTGGCTTTGAAAGTTAAAATGTTATTGTAATAGATGGTGCATAATAAGCTCTTCCTTTTGAGAGGGATATTTTGTGTGTCTAATGTTGAAAAATTATATCATGGGCTAATGAATGGACCTCTCTAATTGTGAAGATCCATTGGCCTGCCCGATTGAGGAAGGGGGCTGTTGGCATGAATCCAGAAGATTTAGTTCCAGTGGATATACCTACCACATGGAAGGCTATGGAAGCACTCTATGATTCTGGTAAGGTCCGAGCTATTGGAATTTGCAATATCTCCACCAAAAAGCTGGGTGATCTATTGGCAGTTGCTCGCATTGCTCCGGCTGTTGTCCAAGTTGAGTGCCATCCGATTTGGCAGCAGACCAAACTACGAGAATTCTGTAAATCAAAGGGAGTTCACCTCTCTGTGAGTTGGCAAAACTTGGTTACTTGATAATTCACATTGCTTGTTTGGTTCTTGTCTTTTAAGAATGATGACACTTCTCTTCCTTTGTGGTTGTTGTTGGGGGGGGGATTATATATCATTTTGATAACCATAATTGCTGGATTTCCACTTTACCATCGTTGTTTAAATCTTAGAATGGTCTTACAGTTGATTTATTGCATTTTAATAACCTGATAATTTTTCTTAAAAGGGATATTCACCGCTTGGTTCGCCTGGAACAGCGATGTACAAGAGAAATGTCCTCGAGCATCCTGTTATAGTTGCTACAGCAGAAAAATTGGGTAAAACTCCCGCTCAGGTTGCTCTTCGATGGGGTTTGCAGATGGGTCATAGTGTACTTCCCAAGAGCACAAATGAATCAAGGATCAAAGAGAACTTTGATGTTTTCGATTGGTCTATACCTGATGACCTTTTTGCCAAGTTCTCCGAAATTGAGCAGGCAAGTTATTTTCATTTTCATTAAATTCCTTTGAGATTTTATGGGTATATTCTTCTAACGGGCACGAGTAATGCAACAATTTATTTTGCAAATGCACCTGAGGAGTTAGATATTAGTACAACTAATAAGTCATACTTACGAGGCATTGGCAATATTAGACTGGAATGGACACTACAATAGATAAAATTTTAATTCAATTGCCAAACATGCAGGTGTGCAGCATCACCAAATAAGATTCTGGTGTTAAAATATTTGCCCAGATGCTACACATTTTGACCTTTCTTTACACAGCGCACAAAGTTTCATTGCATTTTCTTTCTACAGCTCGTAAGCAATGTTTTTTCTTATTTGGCAGGAAAGACAAGTCACGGGTAAGTTCTTTGTCCATGAGAAATTCGGCTCATACAGAACTGTTGAAGATATATGGGATGGTGAGCTTTGATCTTGCGGTTTAATGATGAAAATTTCGGAAGGATTGGCAAGTACATCTTATTTTCGTTATCTATCTATAATAATATTTGGAACTCGAAATAAATTTGGGCTGAACTACTTTATTGCAAGCCTGGATGTTCTGATATCCAATGATTCTACCTCTATGTAATTTCATATCTGGAATGCTATGTTTGTTAGTTGTGGAATGCTTTGTTAGTTGTGCTGCTTTCAAAAGTTTGAAGTTTGTCTCTTGTTGTTGAAGGGGTTGACTATTTTGTGAATTTTCAGTCGTGTTATGGTGGTGCCAAAATTATGATCGTGTGCGCTTAAGATAATACCTGTCCATGAAGTACAATCATGGTATTTTGGTTATGGTAGACTGGATAATAGTTGTTACTAGACAAAGCTTCATTGAGTTTTAGCATATTTTGATAAAAATTATTTAAATATATGGTTGAAAAGTCTGAAGTTGTGGATTATAACATTAATTATTGACTCTGGTTTCAACTTTTTATCATTCTTCCGAGTTTTTTCTAAACGAAATGAAATATAAGGTGAAATTTGTGATGCAGACTCTGCGTAAAAAACTTGAGAAAACAACAATATGAGGTCCTTTAATTTTCCACGAATTGCCAACCAAAGATTAAATTTGAGAATGTGATTTTTTCAATATCATGAGACGACGAAGTCATTGCAGAGCTTGAACACCAATTGAAATTCTACGACATTTAAATGCCCATTATTACCTCAAGCTAGAATTAAAATAAAATAATGATTAGGATGAAGAAAAGATCTCACTAGCATATGAAGGGTGGACTGTACCGGCTGCAAGTGAAGAAGACGCGAAGAAACTATTAGAGATACTGTTGGACAGCTCGCGGCTTCCTGGCATGTTGAACGCAGAGTGAGACGTTAGCTGAGCTTCTGTCATAACACGCGGCGGATATCCTGTGTTCAAGTCTCTCAAATTTTCGTTGAAATCGTTAATCCTTGGCACTTGAAGACAAGCCACTCAAGATGTTATTGTTATGGACCAATATTGGGTAGGTTTGCGGAGGAACGGAGCTAGAAAATAGGGCATGACTAAGCTGCTTTTACATTTCATTTGTACATCTTGATTGATATTTCATGATGTGTAAAAATCGACACCTTTTATTGTTTTAAATGTTCAAATCAATGACAAAATTATGTGTCATATCTGTCATATCATGTGATATAAACAAAATTGTCAATCAAAATGTAAGTATAACAAAATGAGATATTAGAATTAAGAATGTACATTCACCTTAATTTTTCAGTCTAAAGTAAAAAATGAAAACCTAATTAGAATTAGCAAACTAGGCTACAAGAAGGTCATATATATAGCTCACCTACTTTTAGACAACATTGACCCTCGTCGAAACCTAAATTTATGATACAAATTTTCTGAAAATTTTGATTCTTCTTCCCTTTTTGGAGATAAATTTACGATATAAATATGAAAAATTATATTACTACCATAAAATTTAATTATTACACTACATTATAATCAAGCATAATTAAAATATTTTTTCAATAAATACATCACAATAAATTTACAATTATACTCCTAATATAATAAAAATGAAAAATAAAATACAATATTGTGGTTTACTCATCCTCCTTATTTTACTCATCATATCTATCAATCCTTTATGTCCTACAAATCAATGATTACGAAGCAAACGTTCCACCTGCAGCAATTAAGCAAATACAAATCAAACTCATTAATTAAACAACACATAAAGAGTTCCGCCATTGATGAATGTCAACAAACATCACAAAGATTGGATACCTTCGCCATTGTCATTGGCCCAAAGAATAATAAGGGCATACTTGATCAGTGTAAACAGAGTTAAGGTGTACAAAACTAGTGACAATGCACCAAAATATCTTCATTCCCAGTGACTGGTGCCTTGCCGAACATCACATTGAAGGTTTATAGTGACCCACATGTTAAAAGCAACGGTCATCTTCTTGCTATAAATCTGCAAAAAATCACGCCCAGACACACTCTTAATCAACTTTTATATGTAATATACAGTACTTATCAACACATGGAAAAATAATTCTCTACTTAAGTAGTACTGTCATCGACGGAAAAGTTAAAAAAATTAGGTTTATGTTTGTGGTAGAACAGTGATTTAAATATGTTCTCAGTGAAAATAATCCTAATTAAATGTAGGAAAATTCAGAGTAAATTGATACGGAGCGTACTAAATAATAAATTGAAAATAATAGTATTACATCGTAATAAATTTGTTCGAATACTAAAAAAATCAGATTCTTAATTTTCAAACTTGACAAATAAACTGAAAAAATTCATACGTAAATTATGGTCAAATATAGTATAAATTCATTTACAGTGAAAAAAGGAAAATTATCTTGTCTCCGTGGAAGAAAGCAAAAGCCGACAGAATAGCAATGAGCAATGAGATGTTAAGAAAAAAGAAAGAAAGAAATTATGTTTTATATTTGTGGTGTAACAATAATTTATTTAATTTAAATGTATATTCAAATTCTAATGATGTAATTTTACTTGAGGATGTTTAAGTAAAAAGTAAAATTTATAAAAAAGAAAATGAACCCAAACAAAGGCACTCCACAGGCTGACACAGTTTTGTGATGAAACACGAATTAACGCTCAGGATCGCCCCATCAAAATTACAAGCGGGTCAGGCTTCTTCCCAGAGATATTAGCAGTTGATCGTGGACCCAAGCGGAACTGGCGGTCATGATTTCCCACATCAAATCATAAGATGCACGTGTCAAGGTTCACTTGTAAGCAGAAAAAGTTTATTCGATATCCTCAATATTCACTATTCGACCTTTCAAATAACTGAGAACAAATTGTGATTCTAGATAATGGCAAAGGAGGTTCTGCGTTTCGTGTTGAACACCGGAGCAAAAATCCCCTCAGTCGGCCTTGGCACGTGGCAGGCGGACCCTGGTGTCGTCGGTCGAGCTGTTGAAACCGCCATCAAGGTCGCCGATCGCCACTCTTTCTGCGTACATATGTACATCGTATATGCGTATGTGTATCTTCGTGTGTTTTAACATTTATCTTCAGTGGAAATTAATTTAACTTGTATGTGGAAATGTATTTTTTATTTTTATTTTTTTATGAACTTCTGCATATCGAAATGTCCTCCATTATATTATAGTTCTGAATGTATAATGAGATTATTTAGGACAGTTAGAGTTGTGTGGATTTAGTTTAAGTTTAAATTTAGATAATGTTTTGGAGTTTGGTTCCACTCCAATTTCAGTGATTTGTTTGGAAAAAAAATTGGGACACAAAAACGGAATTGGAGGATGTTGGTCCAAAATTATGATAATATATTGGCCTGTATACTTACAGTGCTAATTACTGGTCCACTGGTAGAGCCTAGAAGTGGACTACATGCTTTATATCTGAAGGATTGTTGCATAAGTCCTTATGTTAAATATTTGTTGCTGCGTTTATACTTTTGGTTATGTTATCAAATTTGGTCTGTGGCTGACCATTGCTGCTAGCCATTGCATTAACTCAGTGCAACGGCAATGCCAACGGTGGTGAGTTTGTTATAGCATTTTCTGGTGATTATTGAATTACGTTGAGAATGAATAATGAAGCAGGAAAATATGAGAGTTGAAAGCCTAACGTGTATGGATTTGGTCCGCTTAAGTTTGATATCACTTGCGGTTAGTGCAGATATTTTTTTCATCTCATACATAAGCAGATGAAATTTAATGGAAAAATATTTACGTTTTGTAGTGTGAAAAAATGTCGTGTGCTCATTCTTAGATTTTCTAGTTTGGAAGTGAGAATAATTGTCTTTCTATATTTGTGTATCAATCCCCCTACTTTTCTGCAGGTTGGATACCGCCATATTGACTGTGCTCCATCCTATAGAAATGAAAAGGAGGTATTTAGGCACAAGATCCCTTCTTATTCTATTAAGTAAAGATATTAAGTAAAGATACACTAGTAAGCCGCGTGTGTGTTTTTATGGATTTCTCCTCTTGAAATGAAAAATGTAATTCATTTGGGGGTAGTGATTTGCTTACTTCACTGGCAGATTGATGTGGAAAAGATCTCTAATAGCTTAAAGTTTTCACATAACAGTGCCATGGAGATAATGAGGCTTTTATCCCATTTTGGTTCAAAGGACTATGGGATATTTTTGGCAAAATAGGACTCCACTTTCATATGTACTTTCACTATGTACCTGTTGGTGTAGCTTTAAAAGTTGATAAAAATTTAATTCAAGTCAACAATTAATTTTAACTAAACATTCCACAGGACCCACAACTCTTATCAACTTTTCAATCACACATTTTATCGAATTTTATAAAAAGTCAACTAAAAAACTTATTTTTAACTGCAACAAATAGGGGCTATGTATGTGTATGTGAGACTCATCTTCTGTTCCTTCTCTGCAGATAGGTTCAGTTATAAAGAAGCTGTTTGATGATAGAGTTGTGAAGAGGGAGGATTTGTTTTTTACCTCCAAACTCTGGTAATCGAATTATGTTTACAAATATATTCAAGATGTTATCGGATTCTGAATTCATTTGGGAGAATGCAGAATTCCATTGTGATAGTTAACATCTGAAGATGATTATTTGCTATGTAAAGCAGATTGATGAAACTAGTCAATGTGAGCTACTTCAATTTTGAAGTGTGAAACAAGAACATCTTCCATTAAATGGAGCAAGAAATAGTTTTCCATTATAATGGATGTGCATTATGCAGTGGCACTGTCAGCTTTGTAATTTGTGCATATTTAGATACAAATTACTCTTTATGCACTTGCTGTTTCACTTTCTTTTTGGGTTTGATGCAAGGCTAGTTTTGAGGTGCTTGAACATTGTGGTTCATATACTAATTGATTCATCTTACTCTTCTCTTTCACATCTGGTCTTTATTGATTGACTTTTGAAGCATTCAAGCTAGAAATTATCTCTTAACTTCTGCAGGTGTGCTGATCATGCACCAGAAGATGTACCCATGGCATTAGAGAAAACTTTGGAAGATTTGCAACTTGACTACCTTGATTTTTATCTTGTACGTATATTTTCGTGATGTTAACCTTTTGTTAAATTTTTGACCATTTACGAGTTAATGCAAGATGACCTTATAAGAAGACAGTATTCACGAATTCTTAGATCTAGAATAACACAGAATCAGCTTGATCCATTGTCATCTTCTTGGTGGCCTTAATGCCATTGTCGAATTTTAAAAACATTAAAGCTGCTTTAAATATTTGCCCAATTTCCTGGCTGTAATAGTTGAAATCATTTGTAATAGTGGTGCGTAATTAGCTCTTTCTGTTCTTTTCTTTTGAGAGGGATATTTGGCATCTTTACTGTTGGAAAAATTGTACCATGGGCTAATGAATGGACCTGTCTAATTGTGAAGATCCATTGGCCTGCCCGGATGAGGAAGGGGGCTGTTGGCATGAATCCAGAAGACTTTGTTCCAGTTGATATACCTACCACATGGAAGGCCATGGAAGCGCTCTATGACTCTGGTAAGGCCCGAGCTATTGGAATTTGCAATGTCTCCACCAAAAAGCTGGGTGACCTATTGAATGTAGCTCGCATTCCTCCGGCTGTCGTCCAAGTTGAGTGCCATCCAGTGTGGCAGCAGACCAAACTACGAGAATTCTGTAAATCAAAGGGAGTTCACCTCTCTGTGAGTTGGCAAAATTTGGTTACTTAATAATTCACATTGCTATTTTGGTTCATGTCTCTGAGAATGAGGAAACTTCTATTGGTCTTCTCTCTCTTTTGTGTTGATGGGGTTAATTATATTTCAATTTGATAATCATAACTGCTTGGCTCACCATTGAAAGTTTAAATCTGAGAACGGTTTTGCCGTTGAATATTTTTTTGCATTTTAATTAACCTTTTAATTTTCTTAAAAGGGATATTCACCACTTGGTTCGCCTGGAACAGCAATGTACAAGATTAATGTCCTCAAGCATCCTGTTATAGTTACTACAGCAGAAAAATTGGGTAAAACTCCCGCTCAGGTTGCTCTTCGATGGGGTTTACAGATGGGTCATAGTGTACTACCCAAGAGCACAAATGAATCAAGGATCAAAGAGAACTTTGATGTTTTCGATTGGTCTATACCTGATGACTTATTTGCCAAGTTCTCCGAAATTGATCAGGCAAGTTATTTTTCATTTTCATTAAACCCCTTTGAGATTTTATGGGTATTTATCTTCTAACGGGCAGTTATGAGTAATGCTACAATATATTTTGCACATACTGCTGAGAAGAGTTAGCTATTAGATGAAGTGTGCTTCCTAGCAATTTTTTGATTCGTCCCCATCATGTGAATCCCATACGGTTTTTGTTCTCAAATATTAGTATTAGAACTAATAAATCATATTTACAAGGCACGTTTCATAGACAATATTAGACCGGATTGGACACTACAATAAATAAGATATTAAGATTTTAATTATTTTTCTTCCTTTCCTAACCAGTATAATTCAATTGCCAAACATGCATCATGTATGCAGCATCACCAACAATTGGGATTCTGATGTTAAAAATTTTGTCCAGATGCTACACATCTAGACCATTTTTTACACAGCGATCAAAATTTCATTTCGAGAACTCATGCTTTTTCTTTCTACGTATCTTAAGAAATGTTTTTTTTTTCTACTTTGCAGGAAAGACAGGTTACAGGTGACTTTTTTGTCCATGAGAAGTTCGGCTCATACAGAACCGTTGAAGATATATGGGATGGTGAACTTTGAGCTTGCTGTTTGATGATACATTTTCGGGAAGGATTGGAAAACGTATCTTATTGTCATCATCCATCTACAATATTTTGAACTCGAAATAAATTTGGGGTATCCGAGCTGGCTTTATTGCAAGCGTTGATTTCTCTACTTATTGTGTGTAACTTCGTATCAGAAATGCTCTGTTTGTTAGTCATGCTGCCTTCGAAAAGTCCGAAGTTTGTCTTGATGTTCAAGAAGTTTAATCTATTTTGTGAATTTTCATTTATTCCATGGTGCGAAGTTATGCTCGTTTGTGCTAAGATTTACCCTTCTGTGATGAAGAGAGAATTTGAAAGAACTCGAGAACACAATAATTTGAGATAGTTGAGTTTTCAAATTGCCGACCAAAGATCATTTTTGAGATATAACTCTGATATTATATTCAATGGATCAAGACAGTCACCGTAACTCTTTGATTTTATTAAACTGTTCGACAAAATATTTTGAGATTATAAATTGGTGGATTTGATGAAATGTGTGGCTAAAAAATATATAAAAGTTATTGGTCGTTAAAAATGAAGTTTAACAAACTTATCGTCTAAAAGAAACTTTTTCGAACAGGGCTCAATGACAATCACCATACCAAAGTAGTCTTTAATTTAGATTTTAATTAACAGAATCAAATTGGATTTGGGGCTATGCCTATTAAATACCTATAATTCCCTCACGCTAGAATTAACTATACAGATGGAAATATTATAATAACTGGATTGAATAAAAAGGAAGCTCGTTTATCAATTCTTATGCGTATGTAGCTTTCAATTGGAAATATTTTCTGAAGGTTTGACAGTTTTTGTTAATATAAATACTCATCAAATACAAGTTGAATTGCGTCCAAACTAGGATAAATTTATAGACTTATATAGCAAAAATGCATTTGAATATACGTCGAGATAAATCAAATGAATAAAGCAATACAACAAAAAGAAAAAAAAAATACTTCTAGAAGACCTTATAATAGCATATAGACTTGTAGGAATTGGTTAATATAAAATCATGAAAAAATGACTTTCGTGTCAATTTCGATCAAATATTCGGATTTGATCCGATAGTCAAATTATGAAAATAAATAGACTAACTTGTTCTACTCGTCGATTAGATCGTTATGGTATATTTGGAATCTCAAAACCAATTCTGGGTAAATGAAAAATTACTGTCCAAAGTTGGAAGAGAAGAAAGGCAGCTAACTGGAAATTTGTCCAACTCTGTCGCTCTCCTAGCTCTCGGGCAAGGAAGCCATCGCTTAAGCGACAGGTGAGCGAGACAATCTCCGTTTCTAACGTTCAAGCGACGCAAGGGCGATAAGCTACCGACAGCAAAAGCTGCAACCCTTGGCAAATGTTGATAAGTTTGGGGTGTGGCACTTCACTCGCAACATTTCCTTCTCCATAAATTAGACCATTTTGACTTCCATTTGTTCATCACAATGATACGCAATCGTAGCATAACGTTAAATCATCTTTTCCTAACCTAAATTCTGCATAAAAAGCTCTCTTTTTTTCATTTTCATTTGAAGGAGTACAAAAACTAATATTCGGTCCATTGTTCTTCTATTTTGAAGTGCTACTAACACAAGAAGATTGTCGTTGTATTTTGGGAGTTGATTAACATCATCCGTATGCACCGTTGTGGGACAAATTCGACTTAAGGACAAAGAGTTCAACTATTGCCTCGACTTTGTATACATTTTGATTTTGGTGTTATTTTGACATTCTTTTCTTTTGTTTTTTTCACTTATATCATTACCGTTACCCTGTCAAATTTTTGATAAGGTTGGCAAGTTGATTTTTGGGTTTAAAGACATCACTCAAATCTATTATATTCTCCATCATTCTTAAGTCAATTTTTTTTTTTTTGTTTAAGTGATAACTATATTCTTGAATTGTACTTGGTTAAATTGATTTCG
Source organism: Fraxinus greggii (assembly GCA_903798315.1). Lineage (NCBI taxonomy): Eukaryota > Viridiplantae > Streptophyta > Magnoliopsida > Lamiales > Oleaceae > Fraxinus > Fraxinus greggii. Next base: position 3,216 of record CAIGRK010185907.1, on the reverse strand, counting down.
CTTTGGTTTAACTTCTTCTACTTCGTCTCAATTTTTTTGGTTTATCTTCTGTTTTATGTAAATAGAAATGAATATGATTAACAATACCTATACATCTTCGAATGATACTTCGAATATCGGAATTTCGGAAGGAATGTTACCTAATTTGGTTCCTACCATTGTGATTCCTTCAGCTGCGGTTGCCTCTCCTACTGTTCTTACTAATTTCGTTCCACATGGAGAGAAATCAAAGAAATTTAGTGGGGTTGATTTCAGGAGATGCCAACCGAAAATGTTGTTTTATCTCACGACTCTAAATTTGACAAAACTTTTAAAAGAAGATGCTCCCACTGTACAAGAAGGGAAAATAATAGAGCATCATTGATTGCATTAGATACTTGGAAACATTCCGACTTCTTATGTAAAAACTACATTTTGAATGAGTTGGACAACACATTATATAATGTGTATATTTCCATAAAATTTTAAAAGTAACTATGGGAATCATTGAAAAAGAAATACAAAACTGAAGACGCTGGAACTAAGAAGTTCATTGTGTGAAAATTCTTAGATTACAAAATGCTAGATTCAAGAACGTTCATCATTCAAGTTCAAGAATTGCAGGTTATACTATATGACATTCACGCCGAGAATATGTCTCTAAGTGAATCATTTCAAATGACTGTAATTATCGAGAAACTTCCACCCATGTGAAAGGACTTAAAAAATTATCTCAAGTATAAGTACAATGAGATGAATATTAAAAAACTCATTGTCCAGTTGAGAATTGAAGAGATAACCGAAATTTGGACAAGCGTGCTGGAAGTCATATACCACAAGTTAAAACTAATGTGCTGGAATCCTATAACAAAAGCAAGAAAAGAAAGCATTATGTCGAACTATCTAAGCAGAATGCAGAGAAGTTTAAGGGCAATTACTATAATTGTGGAAGGCCGGACATCGCTCTATTGATTGTCGTAAACCTAAAAAGCAAACCCAAGTGAATATCACCAAATCTGATGTAATATCTAATAGTATATCATATATAAATTTTTTGACCGTTATTTCAGAATGCAACAATGTTAGAAATCTCATAAAATGGTGGGTGGATATGGGTACAGCCCGTCATATTTGTCCCGACAAAGGAATGTTCTTATCTTACACTCTGACTGATGGTGATAATTGTTCATGGCAAACTCTTCAAGTTCAAATGTTGAAGGATAAGACAAAGTTATTTTGAAGATGATATCGGGAAATGAATTTAGCCTTAATAATGTTCTTCATATGCCTGATATTCACAAGAACTTAGTGTCGGGTTTTTTGTTAAGGAAGAATGAGTTTAAATTAGTCTTTGATCAGATAAGTATATACTTATCAAAAATAATATGTATGTAGGCAAAGAATATGTAAAAGATAGACAATTCAAAACGAATGTCTTTATCATTGTATTGAATAACTCAAAGAATAATATATCTTCTTCTACTTTAATTCTTGAGTCGTCTAATTTATGGTATCATAAGCAAACTAATGAATTTAAGTTTACTATCGAGTATGCATTTATATACAAATGGAAAATGCGAAATTTGTTTAGAGGCTAAGTTAATCAGAGCATCATTCATTCGGTCGAACGTAGCACAACACCTTTGAAACTTATTCACACAGATATAAGTGACTAAAAGTACGTCCAAACAAAAGGTAGTAAAAAATATTTCATCATGTTCATAGATGATTATACAAGATACTGTTATGTATACCTTTTTAAAAGTAAAGATGAAGTTTTGGAAAAATGATAAATGCGATTCGTAGTGATCGAGATGGAAAATATGTTGCATCGTTTGAAAAATTTTGTTAAGAATCTGGAATTATTCATCAAACAATAGCACCTTACTCACCTCAATCTAATGGTGTTGTTGAACGCAAAAATTGAACATTTAAGAAAATGATGAATGCAATGTTGACTAATTCAAGCTTACCTCAAAACTTGTGGGGAGAAATTATACTTTCGGCAAATCATATCCTTAATAAAATACTACACAAGAGTAATAATGAATCACCTTATTAGCTATGGATAGGTCGAAAACCTTCTTACAAATATCTTAAATTGTAAGGGTGTTTGGCAAAGGTACAAATACTTAAACATAAACAAGTAAAGATTAGACCTAAGACAATTGATTGTGTCTTTATCAGATATGTAAACAATAGTAGTGCATATCGATTTTTGGTTCGTAAATCTGAAATACTTGATGTACATATAGGTACCATCATTGAATCAATGAATATTGTATTTTTTGAAGATATATTTCCTTATAAAGAGAAAAAAGTAAGCTCAAAGAATATATTTCCTTATAAAGAGAAAAAAGTAAGCTCAAACAAACTAACTTACGATACTGCAAACTATCAAGAAGATAGTAATCATCAAGTAGATGAAGAACCAATACGTAGTAAAAGGTAAATTATTCATAAGACCTTTGATCCAGATTTTCTTGCATATCTACTAGAAAATGATCAAAGAACGTTTAACGAAGTAATGTCCACTCTCGAAACTCCTTTTGGAAAGAATCGGTTAATAATAAAATTGAACCCGTCAACGAATAACCATACTTGAGAATTGGTTGAACTTCCTCCGAGAAACAAAGCTTTAGGTCTCAAGTGAATTTTTAAAAATAAGTTGAAGTCGGATGGATCAATAAACAAGTATAATGCTAGACTATTAGCTAAATGATATAAACAAAAGGAAAGACTAGATTTCTTCGACTTTATTCACCGGTTACAAGGATTACATCTATACGTGTATTCATTGCAATTTGCATAATCTTGAAATACTTCAAAATGGGTGTTAAGACTGCATTTCTGAATGGTAAATTAGAAAGAAAAAATATATATGGAACAACGTGAAGGTTTCGTTGCTCCGAGAAACGAGAATAAGGTATCTAAGCTTGTAAAATCGTTTATGGATTAAAACAAGTATCGAAGTAATGGCATAAAAAATTTGACAAAATTATGTTGTCAAATGATTTTCAAAATTAATGAATGTGACAATGTGTTTATATCAAAACCGCTCCTAACATATACGTGATTGTATGTCTATATGTTGATGATATGTGGGAAATAATTTGAACATTATTATCTCAACTAAGAAAATGTTGATAAAAAATTTTGACATAAAAGATATGAGAGTAGCGACGTGATATTAGGGATTAGAATCTATAAAACATTTGACAATTTGTCACTGAAAAA
>CAIGRK010185830.1:0-10618 GCA_903798315.1 Fraxinus greggii | reverse complement strand
GTTCATTTACAAGCCCATTTTTCACATAACATAACACAACTGACATTTGCTCATTTGTTGACACGTCACGAGATTTATCAACTAAGAAAAAAATGAATCACCGACATCTTTAATATTAGCATTTATCGTTTCAGTAACACAAGCACGTGCTATATCATTTTGTAACTTAGGGGATGTTAATTTGCAATTTTACAGTGCATTTTCAAATGTCATAGCCTTAACCTCATGATTATGATCAGCCAGAAATTGTAATTGAACTAGAAAGTTACTTGGATTTAGAGAATTCTTAGATTCATCATGACCCCGAAATGAATGTCATTTTCTCAACAAAATTCGAACACAACCAATTGATGCAATAAGATGGACACGATATTCATTTCTCATTTGTTCTGACTGCTTGAAGAAAATCGTTTGAATGTGTTGTTCTTGATTCATCAAAATTTCACACTTAATGCAAACTTGATTATATGAACTATTATGCTTTTCAACATGAGTACCAAGCCTCTTTTTATCTTTTCAATACATGAATCTTTCACCGACAAATGAGACGCTTCCACCTTGTTTCCCACTATTTGTTTTAAAAAGATAACAATACAAGCAAAAACTTGCCTCTTTTGCCACATTATACCCCAACCAACCATCAAACTCGTTAAACCACGAAAGATTGAATCGTCTTGATTCTTTTTTTCCCAATTGTCTTTTCTTAAATTCATTATTAAACGGCTGACAATGACCCTTTTACATTTATGCTCTTTGAACTTGATCTCTAATATTAGAATTGTAATTCAAGATTAGAGCCTTTAATCCAAGATCGGTGGGAAGTTGTGCAACATCAAAATCGTCTCCATTTTACGTCTCCTCATTAACATTTTCCGCAAGTTCAAGAGCTTTTCTTTTATAAAATCTTTTCATGACTGACTGTAATAAATAGAAATTGAAATGTAAATAAACAAAGTAAAATATGAAATTGTGATGTGACGTCACATCACCAATGTTCTTTCATAAATAGCATTATTCATAGAAATAAGGCTTAATTTTTCAATTAATTTCCTCAATTTCAGACTTTCAGTACGCTATATGTCCGAAATGCCGGTCAACAAATTATCTCAAAATACCAAGCAAAAGGACCATCCTGTAGCAAACAGCCTCCTCAATAGTTATCTCCAAATACCAAACTACTCACTGATCTCTGAACATCACTTGGTTTCAAAATTTTCCCCAAACTCAACCTTCGTACACCCTTTACTGGTTGAGAATATATTTAGCATACTCTTCCCAGGATTTCGTTCAAGAAAATGTTACAATAAATTCTACTTTCATATCATAGAGTCCAAAGATGAATTGAAATTATGATTTCACTTGCCGTTTATTTTTTTCTAGATTTTCACACATTTCCATAAGACACTATGCACCATCAAATATCTCATTCTCAAAAAAGTGTTTAATGCATAGTGCACTGGTTACCGACGGAAAATTCAATAGCAGATGAATACCAACAAATCTTTTTGTTATTCCTCCTGCAGGCCGCAATAGCAGATGAATACCAATAGAAAACTCACCTACCGACTACCGAGTGCCGACGAACGCTGTTGGGCCTGGTTCAGACTTCATACCACCAATCCACCATTAGCATCAACAATCAAGTAACTACGAAGTCCGTGTGATGCTGAAACTGTTAAACGGTAATTCATATAGTTGAAGATAAATTAGGGGGATACAATCAAACGACGGGGTAGAAGAAGAAGATTACAATAAATTGTCCGATAATTACTTCATTCAATTGATACCCACGGCTTCACTTCAATTTCATCGATTTCGTGAATTTGGGACCTTGTTGTTTTGGTGGAAATTTGGGATTTCAATTCAATTTTTTTCAGTTCTCTATTGGGAGTCCAGAGTCGGGGACGTGCGTGGATGCTTTCCAATTGGGATTCTTGGTATTGTAATGGATTGGGCATGCTTCAATGATAAAATTTGGGTCAAATAATTGGCCACCCTTTTTTTCAGTAACATTTAGTAACGAGCTGCTGAAAAAATTGTCTGCCCAAAGTCCAGTGCAGGCATCTTGGTTGGGTCCGCCTCCGAGGAGAGGAACAGGGGCGAGGGGGATCCCCCTTTTCTGCCATTTTCAGAATAACAGAAAAGGTCCTCCCATCCCATAAAAATAGGAAAAAAGTGATGGTGGGGATGTAGTGGTCGTGGCAATCAATTTCGGAAAGGTTGAGAGATTCGGATGTAAGAAGATGACCAGTAGGATAGGAGGTGGTTGCTTTTGACGGTTGGGATGAAGAAAGAAGATGTGCTCTTTGTTGTTCTTTATTGTTGTTGGTACATTTATGTTTTTATTCCTCGTTTCTTTTTTGTTTTTTCTTTCAACTTTTGTTTGTTCAAAGGGAGGACAAATCTGTTCTTTTATATAACCTTAACGATTAAAATGGAAGGATTCTATCATCAGGAATCTACCATGCCTATTTCCTCAAACATAGGGATACTTGTTGCTATTTTTAAAAGTTAAAGATATATTCACATACAATTTTGAAATTGAGTACCAAATATGCTATTATCCCTTCATTGTTATCAATTATTTTACAAAATAAATAAAAATTATCAATCATTTTTAAGAACCATGCTATGTGTACAGACATATTCGCCAGACGGAATTACAGGTTGCCAAATGGCAACGTTTCATTGAAATTTGACCAAAAATTAAATTTTAAAACATCCAATCAAGGCTGCCATCTCAGCCCATGTACACTAATCTCCAATGTACAAGAGGCTTATTCTCATTTTTAATGCCACTTGCCTCTACATTCTTTTAGAGTGTGGGAAAAAATACATGCCACGTATTAATTTTCTCAACCCAAGGTATGAAATTACAAAGAGAAACTTCTCACCAATCGTATGACAATTAAGGAAGCGATAAATGTACTGTCGAGAAACAAAATAAAAACTTTACAATTATGTCCTTAAATTTGGACTTACATTCAAAATAGTCCCCAAAATTTTAACATTCTTAAAAAGTATTATGTTAATCTCAAAGATCTCGAAGATTAAACTTGTACAGATTTAAGTTTGATATATGTGTAATGCTCCTGTAAAAGCATAGCTTACATACAAATATTCTATTATTTTAGAATATTTTTTTATTAATGTCGGGTCCTCTGCAGTACTACAAATCAAATGTGTCCCAATGATAGACCACAAATTCATATCTATATCACTTTCTTTAAGAAACATGCAAAGTTGATAATGTAGTTTTATTACATGAAGTAGGTGGTTGAAAGACACCGGGATACAAGTCGACCTTCCAATTATCACAAATCAGAAAGCTGCTGAGGATAGAATAGCACTTCTTTTTACGTGACGTGCCACAAAGGACACGACAAGTGGATTTACAAGATGAGGCGCCTCGTCCTTCAGAGAAAGTAATGTTTATTGTAGTAAGAGGACATTAACATTTATAGGAGTTCAAATGAATTGTTATAGTAAATTTAAGAGATGTACATGAATTTTCTTGGTAGATGTGTAAAGGGTTTACCACACTAATAAATGGAGGGAGGGAGGGAGGGAGAGGTTGAGGGGGAAAGAGAGAGAGAGAGAGAGAGAGAGGAACCTGAGGACAGTGACCAACATTAGGCAGGACAACAAAATCCTCTACAGAATCAAATTCAGCATAGGCTCTCCCGAGATCAATTGGTTCCCATGGATCCTTTTCGCCCCATGCCACCAAAACAGGGCACTGCAAAGAGGTGATGCATTAAGAAATGTCGTTATAGTCATATGAGCAATGAAGCACCATAAAAGATGACCGAACGCATAACAAAGTTCAGTTTGAGAATATGACCTTCACTTGGGGAAGTAGTTCCTCAGGAAGTGGCCCTCCTGAGTAACATATGAACTCAAGAAATACATCTGCAGCACCAGGGTCAAGTCCTGGTCGAAGAATTATGTCAACTAATTCATCCGTTACCTGGGATGTGTCATTATAGCACTGAAATACATTCATCAGAACCAGTCAGAATGTAATATGGCATGTGATTCTCAGGAAAAAAAGGACATTGATGCAGTTATCATGAACTTGCAGCATAAATTAGATATGAAAAAGTTAAAACCATTTTTCAATCATGCTATTAATTATTAGAGGCTTCTCGTGGAACTATTGAATTGATTTTTATCCCCTCGAATATAATTACGGCGATTCAATGCCTTTACAGGATTAAAAAACTCTCACTTCAGATGTCCCCTGTAAATATCATTAAATTATTGATTATGTTGATCAAATGGAAATATTTGTCACATCAAATCAATAGTTAAGTTTGTATCAATAACAAATTATCAGCTACTTCTCCACATTCTGCATACAAAAAATGGTAATGTAGATCCTCCTTTACGGTTGTTTACCTGACAAAGAATGTTCCTCACTGAGTCTGGTGTGGCTACAGCTTTAAAGAAGAATTTTCCCACACCAGTATTCCTGATGAAATGCACAAAAACAATGAAATCCTCGAACAGTGACTAAAAATTTAAGACTTGATAGAATTAAAAATCCAATGAACCAAACTCACCTCAGCAAACTCTGGAATGATTTAATAAGAGGTCTCCCATACCAGGGTTGCTTCTTTATGTGCAGCAAACGAAGCGATATATTTAAGAGAAAAATGCCCCTACAAATTTCAGGCTTCATGACTGCTGCCTGGAGGCCAACAACTCCTGCATTTAGCAAGCACATAAATATTGTTTGCATCATACAATTAACTGTTTTCAGATGGCAAATACCTAGGAAGGATGGGCCAATGCTCTTGATCTTCTAGTTAAATTGGCTAACTTAGTATACATACCAGGTAAATACACTAGATGAGGTAAAACCACTAAAAGATACTAATCGAAAGAACTGAGCTCGCTTGTGGGAAAAACTGGGTCTCAAGATTCAATGTTGTAGCTCCAAAAACAAAGAGAATTTCAGATATGCTGCATAATGCAGAATTATGAGAAATCTAGGAACAGAGCTACAATTCCAGATCAACATTCCCCAATGTAAGATCATATCAAACATAAAGAAATAGATATAAGAACTTCAGAACAACCAATATGGTAAATTAAGCGTTTAATACTGTTAGTGTTAATAAAACTAAAAGCAGAATAGCGGGTGTTGAAGTCTTAATAACAAAAGCAGATATTGTACAGGCCTAATCTTCAAAACTCAGTAGGTGAATGTTATTTTAAGATTAAGAAATTTTGCAGGAAATACTGATTTCTTCTAAAGATAATGTACTCATAACTCATAAGAACGGAAGTATGTGGCTGTGCATATAAATGTCCATATTCTGGCCCAATAAGCACAACAAACACCAATACAACTCAAAAATGAAAATAGAAAAGGATAATCAACTTAATTTTGTTTTCTTACCAACAATTCTAAAATTATATGCTGAATGGAAATTATCCACACATTAGAAGCACAAAACCATTATTTCCATATTTCATGGAAAGGAAATGCTATAATAAAGATCACCTCCAATGGAGTTGCAGATAAAGAAGGCTTGATCCTTGACAACATCAGTACAGAAGTCATTCAATTGGCTGGCCCATGTTTCAAATGTGTACAAGGAGTTTAGTCCAAGCTCACTAGGATTTGGTTTGTCTGAATAACCATAACCAATGAGATCAATTGAGTAAACCCTGTGTCCCTCCGCGAGAACTGCTATATTTTTCCGCCAGTGGTCGCTGTTGGAGATATAAAATGGAAGACACAAATGTCCATCAAAATACAACAAATTGTATCAAAATGCAAAGAATCAATGTTTCAATGATCAAATTAAGATGAAAAAGTACATTTTTAAACGTTGAAAAATGTAAAGCTAAACCGCTTTCTTGCCATTCCTACATATTTGACACACATGGAGTGAGAAGGCTCATACATTAAAAGGTAAAAAAACACTACTCTGCTATGCAGTTTAGTCAGTAGTACCTATATTAAATAGTTGATGGGAAGAAAAATATCAGTGTAGACCTGTTTGCTCCAAAACCATGAACCAAAACCAAGGAAGGTCCACTACTTCCAGAATACTGGTAGCGAATAGAATAACCTCTCCAGTTCCACCTACTACAAGACAAAAACATATGAAATAAAAAATAGAAATTAGAATTTCTGAAATTCTTTCAATAAATATTTGATTCATACATACGTAGAGAAGGGAAAATAACAAGTATCCCGAGCTCATAACCCCTATAACCTCATAGTAATTGATAGAATACAGCAAGCCTTCTAACATCAAACTTTTTACTGGTATATAAAAACTGGGTCATGTCCAGGAAAAAGTTTGTCACCTGTTAAAATATTGGAACAAATAAACTGGATGGACAGAGAGTTGATTAACAAGAGCCATTTTAGTATTATGACAAATGAAGTATGCATATGTAAAGAAAACAGCACACAAGCCCGTGACTGGACTCATTGCTTTATAATGCATGTTGGGCCCACAATCAACAAATTAAAAGATATTAAAGCCAGCACAGTAGCAGTTCAATATAGTGGTAGGATGACATTATGCGTATGGTTTTCATTGAAGATGTATTTTAAATAAATTTGCTCACCCTTTGACAATTTAAACTTTTAGATAAAATAATTCAATGTAGTATCGCAGCAGGCAGTCTTAATTTCAACTCTCACCTCCACCTGTTTATGAAATTTGTGTCTGTTAGTCCTTCGGTGAAAAACTAAATCTGGCCTATGAGATGGGGCATGTTGAAGACATAATTTACATATATAGGTTTATCCCCTCTATAAGTGCTTTAGCTTCAGGATGAGGTGGTTCAACACTTCTCAATTCAACTTAATAACATGTTATTCCCATATGTTATCCTGATCTCTCTCTCTCTCTCTCTCTGTGTATGTGTGTGATTTCTTTATTCTGGTTTCAGCCACAAATTACACATCTTTTACTTAATTCCTGACTCCATGTTAATATTATTACCTCGCCTATTAATTATCAATGCCACTTGTAGATATAAACTGAAAATATAAACACATCTAGGTTATTTATCAAGTCTTGTTTATCTCCAGTTAGTATTATTTACCATCTCACAAGTAATTATTAGCACATCATTCCCTAAGTAACCACTTTGCAAGGTGCATAGTTCAGTCCGGGTTAGTATATTGGGACAGAAAAATCCTCTCCTCTCTCAGATAAGCTTATTCCCACAAGGGCTCAACCATCGCCTTGATTTCCTGCACTGCATGACCTGGTTTGCACTTGAGGTTTTAAATTTTTTCAACATAAGTACGCAAGAAGAAAAGTCAGCTACATGGAAAGTCATTACACATAATCGCCAGGAAGCTCACTTTTATATGAATTTTGATAAGAATAAGATTATTCTTTTTTTATCCTTTGGATGGATTTCCCTGGGAGCGAGTTTGATCTTTGAGCGTGTGCATTTGTATCACCACCTACTTCTTCTCTACATCTTCATTGTCAAGTGGTATCAGAGTGTTGGCATCAATGGCTGGTCACCATGAAAGACAAAAAGTTGTTCAACCAACAGTTTACGACAGAAACCTCCATTATAACAAATTAGACAATTTAAGGAGACTAGTACAACTCCAATGACTTGGGGACGAACACGCGATATCAAGACTCAAGTAATACCAGAGTATACCACATATCATCACCCACAAGCCTGGTGTATGGTACCCACAACTGTTACTGACCGAAGCAGCAGACGATAGAAAACCAAGTTAATGCCCATATAAATCCGTAACTTTGCAATTGATGCCTGAAACTTGAGGTGAAGCCATCAGTAACCAACTCAGGTAGTCATAGACACTATCCTGCCACCAAGTCGCACCTAGCCACGAATTACTCTTGGCATCCCATCTCAGTGTCATACACATTACAACATGTTTGTCTAAGTTTCGAAGTTACTTTTAACTGACTTTTTTTGACAAACATGCTCCAGAGCATTTTAGAAGTTACCATTTTTTTATTTTTTTTTGGTAAAAAATTTATCTTTTTCATAATTGTGTGATTTGCAATTTCTATAGATGTTTGAATTCATACTCGTAACCCGAGAAATATATTTTTTGTAATTTGTAGAGAAAAATGCATTGCAATTCTGGTATTATTTTCATTGCTGTGTTTATTTTATCTTCGATTTATAGTTTCTGACATAATTCACAGCTTCTCGAATTAAGTAGCTAACTAATAATCACACACAACAAATTCTAAATACTTCTTACATGAATGCATGCATACATCAAGATTTACTGAATTCAGTTACCAAAGTTGGCAAAAAATTATAAAAATAAAAGGGTAAAAAACCATAAACTAAATTATAGAAAAGAATACTACCTGGTTTTAACTTCAAATTGGGGCGTGTTTTTTTGGGCATCGCCATCAACTAAACAGTCATCCACTGGTGAATTAGAAATGGAAAATTTATGGTTTGAGAGACTAAATCTTGAAGCTGTAGTAGAAATCAAGAATTGGAAGGAGAAATGGCGGGTTTTATTGTTAAAAGGGATTGAAGAGGATGCTCTCTTGATTATTTTATGGGACCATAAATCCAGTTTGTACATGGAGATTGTTAAAGAACTAGCCATTGTATTCATCAGTGCGTGTTGAACGGGAGTATGCAAAGAATTAAAGCAAGATTTGAGGTAGAATTAGAGCCACTTGGATGCTTCTGTATCCCCTATTTTCCATCTTCTTCTCCCTCTCAATTGGTATGCTATTTCAATATTGGTTTTTGTAATAATTTTTATTTATTTATTAAAACCAATTTAAATTTACGAACATAAATATAAACATAAGAAATAAGAGATGGAGCAGGTTTGGTGGCATTCAGTAGCGGACGAGCCATGGCGATCGTCCAAGATGGCTCCGTCAAATTTTTTTCCCCATATATTGGGCAGCCATCGAACGTTTTCCCTAACTCAGATAAATTTCTGGATCCGTCAATGGTGCCGATAACCCGGCCAGAACCTATTTTCCCAACTAATAAGGAAAAACGGATAGGTGAAACTGAGTATAGTCCATTTTAAAACTTATTTTCAACTACGCTTTCTCATGATAAAATATTCAGAATGTAAATTCAAAAGTTTTCTCTGACTTTTAACCTCACATTCTCAAAATAGTCACTATTCTAAAACTTGTTTTCCCAAAAAAATTCGATTTAATGGTTATCAAATAGAGGCTTAAAGCCTGTTTGAGGCCCATTTTCATTTAAGAATGCATTTTCAAATATTAGATTGATAGAAAATGTATAATTAAAAATAAGGAAAAATTTTAGATTTGTGTGTAATATTATTTTATTGAAAAATTTGTGATTAAAAATGAGATAGAAAAACATGTATTTTGAAAATAATGGGATCAAACAAGAGCAAAATATTCCTATTTCAACCCTATTTTGATAAGAAAATGTGTTTTAGAATAGTGATCATTTAAAAAATATGATTACAATTGCAAATGAAGAAAAAGTTTTCAATTTATATGTAAAATTATTTTATGGAAGATGTTGAAAATAAGTTTTGAAAAAATAAGTTCCAGAAAAAAATGGGAGTCAAACATAGGCTAATTATTGACAGGCCATTGTACCCAACAACCTTAAATCATTTTAGTTAGGGAAAAACAAGATGACCTGGTTCCGTCAATGGTGCCGATAACCCGTCCAGAACCTATTTTCCCAACTAATAAGGAAAAACGGATAGGTGAAACTGAGTATAGTTCATTTTAAAACTTATTTTCAACTACGCTTTCTCATGATAAAATATTCAGAATGTAAATTCAAAATTTTTTCTGACTTTTAACCTCACATTCTCAAAATAGTCACTATTCTAAAACTTGTTTTCCCAAAAAAATTCGATTTAATGGTTATCAAATAGAGGCTTAAAGCCTGTTTGAGGCCCATTTTCTTTTAAGAATACATTTTCAAATATTAGATTGATAGAAAATGTATAATTAAAAATAAGGAAAAATTTTAGATTTGTATGTAATATTATTTTATTGAAAAATTGTGATTAAAAATGAGATAGAAAAACATGTATTTTGAAAATAATGAGATCAAACAAGAGCAAAATATTCCTATTTGAACCCTATTTTGATAAGAAAATGTGTTTTAGAATAGTGATCTTTTAAAAAATATGATTACAATTGCAAATGAAGAAAAAGTTTTCAATTTATATGTAAAATTATTTTATGGAAGATGTTGAAAATAAGTTTTGAAAAAATAAGTTCCAAAAAAAAAATGGGAGCCAAACATAGGCTAATTATTGACAGGCCATTGTACCCAACAACCTTAAATCAATTTAATTAGGGAAAAACAAGATGACCTGGCCATTAGGGGTGGGCAAATCCGACCGAACCACCCAAACCGTTCAGTTTGTCCAAACCAAACCAACCCGATCGGTTTGAGTCGATTTTTTTGTTATTTTTACACGGGTTGTGTGGGTTGGTTGTACATGTGGATTGGGTTAGGTCGGGTTATGGGTTAACTTGTGAAAACTGAATAAACCGCCCAACCCAACACAACCATATTTATGAATTTTTACAAGTGTTATGATGTTGAAACTCTTAGAGTAATATTATAAGACTTGGATAAATGCATTTTACGAAAAATAGTA
>CAIGRK010185827.1:0-14154 GCA_903798315.1 Fraxinus greggii | reverse complement strand
CAAAGGGTCCAGGCAGGATGATGATAGTCTGTACAAATGAAGGTTTTTTAGGGCGTGTTCGGTAGAGATTAAAATCGGATTAAAATTGAAAAATTAGCCGTTATTGTTGACTTTTATTAGACGAGTGGGACTCAATAACAGCTATATTTTCAATTTTAATTGACTTTTAATTCCTACCGAATACGCCCTAAATTAGCTTGTTTGACCATGCTCTAAAATAAAGACTTGTTTTGTTTGAATTAAAATTCATTTAAAATTTTAAGTTCAGATTAATAATTAATTTTAATTGCAATTTTTATGGAATCCAAAACTTTTCATCACATATTTCATTAACTTTATCAAAATTTACTAAAAATTTAATTTTAATCTTTACCAAACAAGGGCTAAATGAAAGTGATTTTAGAGTAACTTTTTCAAGCTTTTAAGGGAAAAAGATTATTTAATTAAAATTATTTTTATCTTAATATCAAAATAAGTAACTTATAGATAAATTTATTAATAAGTAAACTTTTAGTCTTAGACAAACGCTATATACATAAATTGGAATTTGCAAGTTTTTCGCGTAAAACATATGAACGACCCTCCATCGTGTTGTTGGTCTATGATAAACAACTTGACATGGAAAATATCAAAATCTATATTTCATTACCAGATACTTTGTCATCATTCAGGGCCGGCCTTAAAATTTTGTGTGCCATGTGAGATATTTTAAACTGGTGTTCCTTTCACGAAATAAACTATATTTCAATAATATTATTTCATTGTAAAATTATGACATTTAAATACTTCTTATTTTTTTAAATATGGTGAATAAGAAAAGTACAAGTAAAGTTCAAAAGCGAATCCAAAACTATATCAAAACTCATATGTCATCAACAAAGAGCCATCCAAATCACTAAACTCTTCGTGCAATTCCATATGAGCAAATTTTGAAATCAGAAACATCAAATAGCACGTGTAAACCTTGAAATACAATAAATGATGTAATCTTCTCAATTTTCAAGAGACAAACTCATTAATTAAATTTTCATAATCAACAAGTACAAGCAAATTTTGTTTAATAGATATCAAAGCTAAATCATTCAATCGCTCTTGAAACATGGTTAATCATAAATAAGATTTTAATAACTTTAATTTTGAAAAACTTCTTTCGATAAATGTAACAATAATAAGAATTGGTAATAATATTCTATAAGCAATAAATGTATTTGGCAAGCAATCCAATCTTTAAATAAGTAAATATATCAAAAGTTGTCTTTATTCCTTTTGGTAAAAGATTTCGCAAAATTTTTAACTATTGAAACAAATCTTCACCATTAATGTTAAGATGATCACAACATGCTTTCAAATTAGTATCATCCAATATTTAACTTGTCAGAAGAAAATAAAAATCCAAATTTTTTTCGTATGAATTGAATTGATCGAATCTTCATTCAAGTGATCAAATTGCTTAATCTAAAATCTAAGTGAAATAATTGGTGANATAAGCAATAAATGTATTTGGCAAGCAATCCAATCTTTAAATAAGTAAATATATCAAAAGTTGTCTTTATTCCTTTTGGTAAAAGATTTCGCAAAATTTTTAACTATTGAAACAAATCTTCACCATTAATGTTAAGATGATCACAACATGCTTTCAAATTAGTATCATCCAATGAGTTTAACTTGTTAGAAGAAATATAAATCCAATTTTTTTCATATTAATTAAATTGATTGAATCTTCATTAAAGTGATCCAATTGCATGATCTATAATGTAAAGGAAATAATTGGTTCTGAAATAATTTTAAGGTGATTGTGCGTCCTCTACAGTATAGCATTTTCTTCAAAATAATTCTTCCTATGAATTAATTTTTTTCCTCTTTTCCCTCACATTATTTAAGGCATGATACTATTTAAGAAAATTATATTCAAGAAAATTATAACTAATTAGACACATTTTTCTTAGCTTTGCATATCATACCAAGTCAAACACTTACAATTAATAAAAATAATAATTCATAAATGAAAATAATCAAGCACAACACACTGAAATTAGTTAAGAAAAAGTCTAAACCATGTGAATCCTTTCCATTGCTTTAATAAAATGTATTGGCATGATACACAATTAGGAATAAGAAATACAATAATGTTAAAATGAAAATCATTATTTGTCTATTTTCAACTCTTTTTTATAAACATTGTTTCCTTTAACTTAACATAATAATTAAAATTTTAAATTTAAAAAAATTAATTATATAATTATACAAATATATTCACATAACAAAAATTATTTTGGTGCGCCTACATTATTGAGATCTCGTGTGGTCGCTCAACTCGCTCACTCTTAGGGACGTATCTGTCATCATTAATAATTCATGGTAAGAAATTAATGTCATTCTCATCATTTATGGAATCCAATTTAATTTGAGACTGAAAATCTAAGGTCTGTTTGATAGGCAAATGTGGAAATGAATTTCAATTCCATGTTAGTTGGAAAATAAAAACCCACCAAACTCATAGGAATTCGTTTTTCATGAAACCAAAGAAAATGCAGCTTAAAGTGATTGTACCTTTTAATTCGATATTCATTTCCACGTCGCAATCAAACGGTCAAAGTCGAATTTATTTTCCTCGGATATGATATTTTCCATGAAATTCATTGCAATCAAACAGATCCTAAATGAAACTGATCAATAGTTAGAGAAAAATAGATAGAGTATTAAAAAAATTATTTCTTAAATCATTATCTCAACATTTTCTCTTCTGATTTCAAGAAAGTTTTTTAGCTGGGAAAAACATTGATTTAAGTTTTTTTTTTTTCAAAGAGTTAGTATTCCTTCTTCATTATGTTGCAAAACCATTTCGATTGTTGTGAGATGAAGTGATTGTGTAAAAGTGATTTTTTTGGAGAATGCGTTGTTTAAAAAATATAGAAAAGTTATTGGAAAGCGTTATTTTTTATTTTTATTTTTTAAAATATGATTGAAATTGAGTGTAGGGAAAAGGTTGTTTAAATAATAACTTTCAAACAAAGGCGAAAAACTAAAATGAGAAATTGCTAGCATATTCTATTCGATGACTAGCTAGAATTGAGATTTAATTTTATCAAAGATATATCAATAATAAATGGAAGACCAATATTTGAGTAAATTAAAGTGAAAGCACAAGTGACAAAAGGTTGAGGTAGGGCAATGAAATAATAAGCTAGTCCCTTGGAGTAGTTGGATTTACAATTAAGCGTCACATGCTATGTCTTGTAAATTATATTTGAATCCATCTACTTTTTTGGAATCATTTACATATTCAAGAAATAACTTCTCCCATCACCGTCTTTCATTTGACAAATTTATAAATGACTTAAATATGAATAATAAGGATAATAGTAGTTGATCTCGCGAAATTTATGAATAATAATGAGTATTGTTTATAAATATACAGTTGAAATTTATGTCTAATTTTGATTGAATTCATATTTATAAATTGTATCGAAGCTTACACACTCATATTATAAATGATGATTATGGTCTCTTCGTTCATATCTTCAATTACTTTTGCTTAATTTTATTATAATTATATGGACAATCAAACTATCTAGAGACCAAGTTGTTTGCTTGTTGAATGAGTAGACCAATGATTGATTGTGCGTATATGTTGAATAATACAACTATTATTCGATGAGTAACATGTAGAATCCCTTGATGGGTCAAAAAATCATAATTGATTATGACCACAAAATCTTGAGCTAATGTTTTATATATATATATATATATATATATAATATTTGCTTTCATTGCATCAATTATAGTATTTTAAATTATATATTTATAAAATTTTAACTTCTTTTAACGAGTTTGAAATTAATTGAACTAAACAAACTATTAAAAATGTCTCCTAGTGAAATTGACCCATAGAGTCAAAAATTTCATTGACTTAATTGAAATCAATGTCACATGCAAAATGATGAATTATTACAAAATTCAATGTTTTTCTTTACTAGGCGACAAGCAGAACCTAGAATATTATGGAGGACAATTATAAAATAGTGGATGGCCCCTCCAACTTCTAATAGTTATATCAAAGCTACAGAAGTGTCTAGAAAAATAATTATTACTCTTGAATGAAGCTATTTTCGAATTGAAGAGAGTGACACCGGTTTTTTTCCATTTTTTTTTTTCGTAGGAACCCACAGTCGCTACTCGTCGCGCAACCCCGATCATCTCGAAGGGACGAAGGCTCGACTACTGTGAGTGCGCACTAAGTAAATCTTATTCCATGTGCAGTAGCCCGCAAACCATACAGGAGAGGTAAGCCGAATTATGCAAACCTGGTGCGACGGGCTCGTCCGAGAAATGTTGACAAGAAATTTGAACTCATGACATTTGGTCACCGCATTCACATATTCCACCAGCTCCACTGATTTTTACGCTACGCTCGACTTTGCTTCAAATCGCCTTTAAACTACTTCAATTAACAATATGTAAAGACTAAGAAATAGTTAAAAATTTACTTTTAAGCGTAATGGAACATCCTCATAGAAAAACATGTGTGTGTGTGTGTGTGTGTGGGGAGGGGGGGCTATTATGCAATCCAAGTCCTAGAAGATTCTATGGTGTTGGCGTTTAGTTTGAGATATAAGTTTGATTCTAGTTTCGCAAATAAAGTTTGTTATTGCTTAGATCTATCGAGAGGGACAGAGTTATGGATTATCTAGCATTCAGAGCTCTATCGTTGTCTTGCTTGGTGGTGTACTACTTTTTCTCCGTTTTAGGTATGTATGATGTTTGTAACATATGTAACTATAAATTTTGTTAACTTATTATTGATCTTAATATTTACAAACTTTTTCATTAATTTTGAGAGTAATACGAAGGTGCCAACATTGTTGCAATATCTCTGTGCAACTATTTCTAAAAGAAATTGAGTTATAATAAAAAGTAATAAACAAAAGGATTAAACAAGTTGTATGCACTTGGTGTACATCAAGTTTAACACTTCAAGTGTTGTCAAAATCTGTATAATTAATTATTTAAAGTGTTGTAAAGATTAACGTTTCGAAAATTCCGTTTCACAAGGATGCCAATTTAGGTCCTGTTCGGTACAGATTAAAAGTCAATTAAAATTGAAAATATGGTCGTTATGGATTCTTCTCATCTCATAAAAGTCAACAATAACGGCTAGTTTTTCAATTTTAATCCGATTTTAATCCCTATCGAACACANGTCTCAGGAATTGTGAATTCTATTTCACAGCTTACTATCACTCCTGATCAATGTCAGAAAATTCTATCCATGCTGATGCAGCTGAAAAGTCAATTTACTAAGGCCATGTTCGGTATAGATTAAAAGTCAATTAAAATTGAAAATATGGCCGTTATGGATTCTCCTCATCTCATAAAAGTCAACAATAACGGCTAGTTTTTCAATTTTAATCCGATTTTAATCCCTATCGAACACACCCTTAATATTAAATTTAGTGTACATGTAGCCTGATTGTAAACAAAAAGATGACAACATGAATAGTCCATTTTGCTCCATAAAGTTCAAATAATTTTACAAAAATCTTTCCTTCAAAAAAAATACAACCATCCTCAAACACCAAAAGAGACACTTTCTTCCTCTTATTTCCAAGACAAAAGTTTAAAGTAAATTGAGAGGTCAAACAGAGAGTTGAAAAATGAGAAAAAAATAAAGAAGAAAAGACGAGTAAACAAAAGAAAGATACTGTCGTCCAAGTTGGTTTTCCAAGATTCACGTGTCCACTTCCAAAAACTTCCTCAAAATTACTTTCTTGTCCTCTTCTTCTCACTCTATATTATTCTCTATCTTCCAAATTCAAATTTTCAAATACCATTTCACTGCCTAGTCTCGCGTCCCAAGAAAAGCTGTCAATATAAATGTACACACGCGTGCTTCTATAATTGTCATTCAACGGCTTGAAAGCCAAAGCCTTTTTAGTTCATTTTTTACGCTCTCGATATGATATGAACTCTCTCTCATTCAAATCTTGCAGCAGATTTTGACAGAAGAGAGCACATTCAGGGTATGATTTTTCACTGTATTCTTTTTTCTGATGCAAGAGGAAAATTTTTGAAACTTGAAAAACAAATCTACTATTTCTAGATTTTCAGATGCATCTTGTAAATCATTTTGATCTGCTTTTTGATTATGTTTTAATTATTTATTCTTTGTTCAAGAATTGGATTAATGGTTAAATCCACTGTTTCTATCAGTTATCTTTAGTTCAATGCATATTCTATGTGTCATTTTCTAGTATTTTGTTTTTTTGTTTTTTTTTGTTTTTGTTTTTTTTTAAGTAAATGACTCATAAATTCTTAAGTAATTATTTAGTTCTTGATTAGTGGAACAAATTGCAGGTTAATGTTTGTGAAAAGTAGATCAGTAAATTTTAAATCTCACAGATTTACCCCAATGCTTGCACACATTTTCATAATATTGATTGGTGCTGCAATAAGTGGAACGAAAATTTACTTTTACTTTTTCTTTTTCTCAAGGAAACGCGTCATTTCATTTTCTTACTGTTATTTTTCAGGTTAATGTTAATTGGTGCTGCAATAAGTGTCTTTTCATTTTCTTACTATTATTTTTCTCTCAAAAGATGGAACGCTATACATTATTCGGCTTAGGAATGGGCATGAATATTTGCACTCTACGCTCTATTTACTGAGATCAATGAAAGTGAAAAATGATATTGGCAGAATTAGAAGTAAACGTTTACATTTTTTTGTTGAAGATTCATTCACTTATGATTAAGAACTAGCTTTTATGCTGGTTTGTACCACAGAAGTTTTAGCAAAAATGTGTAGCAGCCTCTCTCAAATATATTTGCTGGAACGAAATCGAGATATTTTAAAAATATATCGCGTGTCTAAAATCAAACGAACTTCAAAATTTTTTGTGTTATTAACAATTTTGATGCAGTGTTGCTGTTGAATTCATGATGTACATGCTCTTTTCCCTGGTATATAGTGGGTGTAATTTAAGCCACTTAGAGATGTCTTGATGATATTGTGCTTTAGGTCAAAAAAGAACACATTGATGGAAGAATTTCCTATTTCCTCAAATGTGATAGGATAAACCAATGTTCTATAAAGCGGCGCCTAGGCGGGAAGTGGATGCAAAACGCCCCATCTCACGCTTATTATTATTATTATTTATTTTTTTATTTTTCCTAGTTGGGCCTAGGCGTGCTTTTTTACTCCTAGACCTGCCTAGTCCGAAGCTTGGCCTTCACGACTCACCACGGTTTACACTTTTTTGAACATTGGGATAAACTAATCCGCTTATATTTTTGATTTGATATTCTGTTTTTAACTACGTTATCTGATATTTCTTGGTGTTTATGATTTGCAGATTAAAGGTTGAGTAATCATCAGTGTTTCCATAGATTCGGTCTTCTGTAAGTCGATCAAATGCCAAGATCAAGGTAACCTTACAGTCTGGGAATGCTTTCATGTGCAATAGTTCATGTTATTTTATTTGTTTTGATCAATTCATATTTCTTGGATCAGAGGAACAGAAATGCCGCAAAGGCAATCTCCTCGAGCAGTACCACTTCATCTGAGGACATCAAGCTCTGAATCTGATCCACCACATCATCGTTCAGCTGATAGGAGCACAAGATTGACAGATGGTCGATCCCCACGAGGTGCTTATTCTGATCCAATGAACCAAAAGAAACTTGGAACCCGCATTGCAGATTTGGAATCCCAGCTTGGCCAAGCGCAGGACGAGCTTAAAAGCCTGAAAGACCAATTAGTCTCAGCTGAGGCTGCGAAGAAAGCTGCTCAAGAGCAACTCGAGAAGAAATCGAAGAAACAGAAAATGGTCTCTGAGCCAGTGGAAATCCAGGAAAAACACTCTACCCCGGCTCAAGAACAACTCGAGAAGAAATCTAAGAAACAGCAAATGGTCCATGAGCCTGTTGAAGTCCAAGAAAAACACTCCACACCAACTGTAAATATAGCATCAAACAAAAAGGAAGAAGCTGTTGCTGTTGTATTCTCTGAGGAAAACCAGCAGGAAACTGATGTCTTCGAAGTACCGGTCGAGAAAGTAAGTGTTGAATCCAATACTGAACTGAGCCTACCTTCTGATCAAGATGAACTCAAACCGAAAACTGTCAGCTTATCAATCGAATCAGTAACCATGACAGAGCTAGAAAAGCTATCATTTGACGAAGTGGGCTTGAAGAACGATGAGATAACCACATTAAAGGCCAAACTAGAGGAGAAGGAAAAAGAACTAGAAGCGTTTCGCCAAGAAAACGAAGGTTTAAAAATCGAGATAAATGAGAAGTTGTTGGAACTTTCCTCGGCTCTATCCAAGGGAGAGCAAATGACTTTCAGGTTGAATCAAGCTGAACAAGAGCTGGAAAAGAGCAAAACCAATGTTCTCTTGTTAAATGAGAAGCTAGAAACTACGGAAAGAGTGAAACAGGAATTACAAGCTGAAATGAAGAAGCTTCATATTCACACTGAGCAATGGCGAAAAGCAGCTGATGCTGCAGCATCAGTTCTAGCTGGTGGTGTGGAAATGAATGGCAGAAGGCTCTCCGAGAGGTGTGGATCAATGGACAAACACTACGGTAATGTGTTCGAACCTGTTGGCGGATATGCCGGTTATGTGGGTTCGCCTGGGTTAATTGATGACCCGGACGATGTTTTTGGGAGCGGAAAGAGGAAAGGTTCTGGCATTAGAATGTTTGGAGATCTGTGGAAAAAGATGGGCAACAAATAGATATCTTAAACCTGTTTTTCATTTTATGTTTTGGTTAGGTAAAAAATGGTTGCTTGCCATTTAGTATTTGTCTGTAATTGTTGTAGTACTTTAATTATCTCGACTTCTTTAGTATTTGATGCTGAGGACTCGAAGCCATTCAAAATATCTTGTACTTGTTAAACATCGATTCTCTAGTCTTTTACTGCATTCTTCATACTTCTTGCTGAGGTTGAACCAATACCAATATCTCCTTAACACTATCCTAGATCGTCTTTTCAATTGTACTTCCTTGCGTTGTGATTACGTTATAAAGTACAAAACTGGAGAATTTTCAAGAGGGTTTGTATCGGAAGACAAGTTCGCTTTTCGATCTACTATTGGGAGCCTCGATCAAAAACTGAGTCTTGTTTTCGAGTGTGGAACAAATATTCAAGGTTGCACCTAATAGTGGAATATTTGGGATGAAGGAAGTGGCAAGTTCTTTGCGTGCGGCAACTTGCAATGATTCCTGTACTGTGAACCAAACATGAATAGATCAGATCCCAGAGCTTAAATTTGTATATGAAATCTGGTAAGGGAGCCATTATAAGGGGAAAAAATGTTCCCACAACACCTTTGTTAAAGGTTGCTCAAAATAGGGACTACAGACTTATATTACTTGATATCAGCATTGGTGGCAAGAAATTGATACTTTAACAAGGTACATTCACAATAGGCTCCTTAATTGATTCAGGTTCGTCCAATAGTTTTATTGACAAAATGCTTATTCTCAAGTAATAAAATCATCTACAAAATATAGAAAGAGCCTTTTTCATTTGTACACCGACTTGGAGATGTGACAAAGTATCGCTTGACATACTGTTTCCCAACGATGAATTCTCTTAGCAAACATTCATATATGAAATTTGGATCAAAATGTGCATAATTTAATGAATTTACTTGATACCGGTATTAAATGACGAATAATGAGATGTAAATAAAAGTACATTTCTAGGAGGGCGCATTATTGATTCAAATTGTGAAACTCATTTATAAGGCACTATTTTGTTCAATTCAAAAACGAATTTTTTAAGAGCACCCACGAGGATTTAAATTTTTTTTGAGGGTGACATTTTATTAATTTATTAACGCCCTTCAGTCGCGCTCGCCTTAATAATTCCTTAAAAAAATTGTTGCTTCTGTGGTTAATTATTAATTAATTTTTTTGAACTGGGAATGGAGCAAAAACAGCACACCAGTTCAAAGCGCATTTAGCAACAATAAAATCCAGGGAAAAAGAGATTCCGTTGCCGGGACTTGAACCCGGGTCTCTCGGGTGAGAGCCGAGTATCCTAACCAACTAGACTACAACGGATTTCTGTGGGTTATGTTAGCTTATTCGGATTTTATCTAAGGAAAAACTACAAATAATCCTCAAACTGAATTTAAAACATATTATTAGTCAATAATTCATAAACTAAAGCAAGTTAACTTTAGGTTTTATCCGAGTTCGAAAAATAATTTTTTTAACTACACTTTCGATCCGGCAATGATCCACTAATCGAATCGGTGACTCACTAACCCAATACTTCAAGTGGATGCTCATTGGTCCGTTTCCAAAAACAATTTTGCTACATGTACATCAAGTTTGACACAGTTATGAGATGACAACTTTTTATACATTAATTTTAACAATACTTTAAATAACTAATGGATCAAATTTTGACACATAATGGAGTGTCAAACATGTTATACAACAAGCTTAATTCTTCCAAAAATTATATCTACTATGTACTACTATGTAGAAGAGTTCAATTCTCATGCCCTTGTTTGGTTCAGCTAAAAAATCTGATTAAAATTTAAATTAAAGTTAATAATTAATTTTAACAATATATTTCACGAGATTCACAATTATTCAATCATATATTTCATCAATTTTTATTAAAATTTATTAAAAATCTTATTTTTATCTAAATCGAAACAGGTCATATATACTCATCATTTATTTTTTTATTTTAAAGAAATAATGGTGTCTTATACTACATGTGTTGAATAGGTACAGCCTTATTTCACAGATTATTTACATACATAAATGTGGCGACTTTTCATTTGTCCATCACAAGAGGCACACGCAGCGAGCAAAGTAGATCAATGCGCCGTAAGAGTCCATGGTGCACCCGGTTCGAGGTTTCAGCCATTTGACTCGCTAAATGTAAAAGAGTTGTACTTTTCGATCTGTCTCACGTGCTTATTTTTCAGGTTTAGAAGCAAACTGATTTCGTAAAACTTTAAGCTCACATTGTTAACGAAATTGAAACCATGGACCATGATACATCTCCAAGACTCCTAACTACCTAACAAAAAGCTAATGAATTTGTGAACACGTCAGATAATTACTCGACGTGCTCACTAGATAAAAACCTCATTAAGATTTCGAGTGATGACTTCGTACAACACATCAAAATCTTTATTGAAGTATAAAAATAAGGATGACAATGGATCGATCCCACCTCCCGTCCCACAAGGAAATTAAGTATCACATCCTCTTTCCTTTTCATTCCAATCCTCGCGAGGAGGTAAAAGCGCCCTGGAAATCAGATTCGGGAGCATGTTCACTATCCCTAAACTATCTCCAACCAAGGAGTAGTGGTTTTGCCCTGAATCCGCATCGACCCGTTTTAAATGCTTATGCTTACAAATCCAAGTCAGTGACCACTCAACTTTAATTGTAGCAATTCAGGACATTTGATTAACGAATCTGAGTTGTATTCTAAACAAATTTACATTAATTATTTTGATATAGACTTTTTATTACTTAATAACACGATCTTATTTATTACGTAACTAATATCGACTAGTGACATACTGACATATTAAGAATTTTTCAAGTTTATGTCAAAATATTACGAGGTGGTAATATTTTAATTTTTTTTTTCTTTTGACGAGTGTGTTTTCTTCGAATTTGGAGATTCGAGGACCAAATTGAGAGTTACGAATAGTTCGCAACGAACATCAGCTCTTGTGTACAAATGCTTTAATTCTTCTAATGTTGTCATAGTGTGAGAAAGAAAGACAAACAAAGCAAAAGAAAATACAAACTTTACCATCTTTGGTAAACTCAATCAACTATATAGAAACCCCTATAAATGAGTATTTTGCATTTTGTTAACAAAATAACCGTACATCGAACCATTACGATGCTGCAATTTTCTCAAAAAGGCCCAACCTATTATCAGCCAATCTCGTCTTGTATGCAGATTTTTTGTACTCGTACCACGTAAACTCCTTGTACAAACTGTCTTCTCCTTTCATCAATGAAGGCAATGGAGCTATTTTTTCGCTCAAAGGCGGTCCACCAAAATAAATCATCGAAAGCCTCGATTTTGAACTGTTCGCCATGACTCTGTGCCTTACACTCTTAAACCTCCCATTCGTCATAACCTGTCGAAAACATACACATAAACTCGAGATGTTAGTGTAAATAATATCCATAGCAAACCCTATAAAGAAAGTGATAACAGCGTGACCTATTTAGGTGATAGCGTGTAGGGACACTGAAAACCCTTGTGTTGAAGGAATCTATCAAGATTCATTTAATCATTTATCGACCAATAGGGGTCTATTAAAATGAAATGCGCGAAATAATTTACAAAGCTAATAAATTTCACATCAATGAATGTGAAAATTGCGTGGAAAAAATCTATTCATTAGATGCTGACACGCATCTGATACATGCACATCAACGTATTAATTGTGGGGGCTAAAATATTCTTTAGGGTGGTCGTTGTACCTGTAACGAGTCACCAACATTAATGAAAAACGAACTTTGATCTGGAGGGATGGATATCCAATTCCCGTCTTTCAACGAGATTTGAAGGCCAGATATGTTGTTCGATCTCAAAACCGAAATGATTTGAGGGTCTGTGTGTTCGCCAAATCCAATCAAATTCGTGTCATTCGTTTCTTGATGAAGCTCTGGGCGTGGAGGGTAATGATTGAGCCTAAAAACAGAGTCACTCTCTTCATCCATCAAAAGTTTACTGAAAACATTCCTTGGTTGAATCTTCAATCCATCAGCAAGCATTTCAAGAATCTCATAAGCCATTTTCTTGACTGCTGACACATATTCATTCACTGCACAACTGCGATAAACACAACAAGAATCTAATAAGTGAAGAATATGGAGATAGTATGTAACGAGTTTTTTTTTGGCTCGAGTCTGTTTTATAACATACCGGAATTTCTCTGCAGCTTCGCCGAAGATGGATGAAAACTTCTGGTAATTTGCTTCATTACTCGTGGTTAATAGTATGTATTCGACCCAACCCACATCGCCATTGTGGCCGATTTTCTTGTTTCCATAGCCAAAAGGGTCAAGAGGGCCTGCCTTTTCTTTCTCAGAGAGTGGCAGGGAGAAAAATTTAATGGCTTCTGATTCTAATTTGGCAATGAATTCAGTTGGGATGCCGTGATTGATTAGTTTGAAGAATCCGAATTCTTCGCAGGCCTTAACGATGAGATTTTTAGAGTCGGGTTTCGATAGGTCGATTAAGGGGACTTCAGTGAACAATGTGGTGGCTACAGAGAGTTGCTCCATTGCTGGTTTAGATAACACCATTGGTAACATTATAGAGGAAATATTGAAATGAGCTGGATTTGTTTGACCTTTGTTATATACTAACGTCTGGCTTCAAAAACAGGTTGCCTATATTTATAGTATTTTTAGAGAGAGAATATGTGTCTTTTAGAGAGAGGAGAGTGTGAACAAGATTAATAAATGGTTGACTAAGAATATTAGCTATCAATAAGGAAATTATGTCCAAAGCAGACTCGGTTGTGAAGCAAATCTTAATCTTAAAGGACAAAGTGCATTAACACACGTGACAATTAGTCCTTTCTTCATTAGTAGGAAAAACCATGTTTACGATCTTATACATTTTTAGTTGTAAACGTGTGAGGTGATAAAAAAATAAAAAAAGAACGACTTGTAAGTAGACGAGTGCGCTTTAAACATACTTATATTTTTACTCTACGTCCAAAGTGATGCGAGATACACATTAATAATTTTATGCTTGCGCACTCATGCCGCATGTGTTCATGTATTTGATTCATGCACTCATTGTCTAGAAGACATGGATTAGAGAAGCCAAATTGTTTTTCTCAATTTGACCAAATTGGTTTAGCTTACGACTTTTGATCCAAATCTTTAATTACATAGCATTCTTAGCTGGTAAGCATGAGAGAGGTGGGAATATTGGGACCAAACATCCCAACAAACCTTCTTAAATTCTCAACTAATTAAAATGAGGTTTTTCTTTTTCAAACTAAATTACACATTAAGATGCAACCCACCTTCCCAAATCTCTATATGTAACATACTCTAATAGGCAAACTACAAATATGAGTGATTTTATGGGCAAATGCCTATGTTTGCCACCCCCAACCCCCCCCCCCCCC
>CAIGRK010185735.1:0-10408 GCA_903798315.1 Fraxinus greggii | reverse complement strand
TCTCTGGGCGCTTTCTTGTGTATCTCTGGTTTACAACTCTTCATCACTAACTTCCACTCCCAGCGCACCCAGCCCCACCGCCGCCACCAGCCCCCACCATTTCAGTTGTCCCCTTCTGTTGCTTTATGTATAAGACTTCAAACACGCATGGGGTTGGGTTATAGTTGGATATCATACAGGCTTTACAAGATTTTATTCCGACGAAATAGTTACACGATACACTTTCAAATTTAAAAAACTCATAGAATTCTTCAAAATTAGCCTAGTAAAATTTTGTGACCTACTACTTAATTAAACATGTCAAGATCACGATTTTAATTTATGGTCACATTGTAGTAGTCACGAATCATACAACGTCACATTCATAAAGAGATAAATTGTGAATTACAATTACAAATTTAATCTCAAATCATACATTTTCATAGATTTTATCGATCGCAAATTACCAAATTAACTAATCACAAATCTTTCATCTCGACACCCCCACCACCATCTAGAAGCCTAAGGAAATTATCTCATGCCAACTTCTAAAAACGCTTCAACCAGAAAAACACTTCCAAAAATTATCCAACCATGTTCAAAAACAACTTTTAACTTTTCAAAAACCCGACCAAATCTATGAGATTAAGAAAACTAATTACATTCATATCAATAACATTGATGGGTGGTCATACCATCCACTTCTGAATGCAACATGTATGAAGTTGACTACTGTATCCACCATACAAGTTCTTGCTTCTTTTTTTTTTTTTTCTCTCCCTTCGCTGAAATGCAACATGTATGAAGTTGACAATTGTATCCACCATACAAGCTCTTGATTTTTTGTTTGTCAATCTAAGATTTCGAGAAAATTTATTTATTTCATTTTCTTCATAAAGACACTGACATCCAACGATCCAAAAATCTTACACCCTAAGCATAGCTTTTAATAGTACCAACCACAATTACAACTTCCAGATTCCACTTCTTGTGAATTAAATGTCAGCTGCAAGGAAGTTCCCAGACAAAGTTACCTGCCAAACAAAAATTAATACTCAGCATAGCTTTTGCACCATATCAAAGACAATCATAAAATCAGACATCAATGAAAAGGAGCACATTGACATCAAGGAACTTTAACTATGAAAATAAAGTTGATTTCATCAAGAATCCGCCCGTGTGCATTTGATCACAGTGAAACCAAAACTAAAACCAAAACCAAAATAGAACACGTGCTGAAATACAGAACCAAGAATAACGTTGTCAATCCAAGTCACGGTTAAGAAAAGAACAAGCTTCAATTTGCCAGGTCAACAAAATGAAAAATAGCAATCCCAATAAACTTGAGGTTAGACAACTATCCATTCGCATAACAAGCGAAAGTAAGAGTAATATATGAAAACGGAAGCAATTTAGAAGCTAAGAATAGTTATTTTATGAGTTACATAACAATTCGAAATTTCTACAGTTTACTTTAAGTTCAAAAATATGATGAAATAGTTGAGGATTGGTCACATTTTTATCATCAAAAAAGGAAGAGATACAAGAAGGAACTTTTGAAAGCTATACTTTATGTTGCCTTATCAGTAAACAAATTACTCCATCATGCACCATAAAGGTTGTACAGATAGCTCCAGAAATTATTAGCAACGTTTATCTTGTTTTGGATATGCAGGTACATTAAACAATGATGAATCAACAGTGTCAAACTTCACTTCAAGTTCTGGATTTACAAAGTTAACAGGCTGCATATGGACACATAAGATTCAATAAGATCAATTAATTGATAATCCAGCATACTGAAGCTCAACTATGTGGGTGACATAACTACTAATCGAAGCCATAAAGTATAGGTAAACCTAGTATCAATCCTACACACGCTCCTTTTATTTTTGCTAGTGTTGACCCAAAATCAATAATGCAGACTCTCTATTTCAATCTGTAGAAGACAATTTTCAACTACAAACAAATGTACCTAGAGCACTACCAAAAATTCTATCCTTGCAGCTTACACTCTCATTTCCACTGAAAAATAAACTCATTATCTTCCATGTATAGATCAAAACAAGAAGATCCCTAAACATCTATTTTCCACCTTGTGTTGCCTAGCACATTATGTTCTTCATATTTCTTCTACGACATCCAAGAAAAAACATCATTATTAGGCTACAGGCGGCCACCCCCATCCAAAACATAGGCCCTGAAAATAACACCTTTAGAGAAAGTTTAGAGAACATTTTGCATTTATGCGAGGATGACTTTGAAAATTGCCAGATTTTGGTTTTATCAAATGTTTTTAGGATCCACAGAAAAAAGTTGGATCTGCAAACAGTACAAAAAAAGAGAAGGGATGGAATCGTATCTAATGCTTGATAGATACCTTCTCGCCTAATTTAAATGCTGGAAGACCCTTGTAAGGACATGTACTGCACCGGAAAGCATCGCCTAGACCACACTGCACAAACAAAACGCACAGGTCAGATAGGAATAGGAAACAAAACCAAAGTTCCACCTACAAACCACCAAAAAATGCTTAGCAATGGAACCTTGATGACCACATATCAACAAATCATAACTTGTGGTGTCATGACATCTTTGCACAGGTTGGATAAGAAAAACTCATGGAACAGCAAAATCGCCATACCGCTGCCTATTAATATCTTTCGTTGTATCATAACAGTTAATAACCAAATGCATACAATAATCAGGCATGGATTGACGATGATCAAGTTCAAGCTCTGTAAAAAGTAACTACAGAAATTAGAACATCTTTTTCATGTGAGTACACCACTTTATCATGAATATGACAATGATATCATAGATCTTCTTCATTTCAACTTTATTTTGTCACAAGAGTCAAGCATAAACCAATATATGTGAACAAATAACTGTACTTCTTCCACCTATCTAACGTCCAAAAATGTAATATTTCATTGCAGAAAAAAATTAAATATCCCAGTCCCCTCGAGTACCAATGCTAGCACTCTTCTTCATCCATTCGTATAACAATAGTTTTCCCCTTCCATTTGAAGTAAGCAGTAGGCTGACAAAATAGCCCAACCTAGCTAATCAATTTCCTAAATCTTCAATGACGTGATGGAGGTTAACCTCATGGTGAATTGGCAATACGCTGCAAATCAGATCTTCTACTGAGCAACAAATCAACTGCAACAACTCCCTTACACTCCTAAGGTCAATTAAAGTGCCATAGAAAGTGATAAGCAGACATCATACCAGTAGCCCAATTTAGCTTTTTCAAGACAGAGATGAGCCATTATATAGTAATTAATACTTACTAGAGGATCTAAGACAACCAGAATAAGGAGTTTCCATATAATTTTCCATATATGGTAATGGTACAGCCGTTGCGGTCTGTGGTAGTGAAAATTATCAGATAGAAAAGTGGCATTATCACATTAAACATACATTTCCACAAGCAGATTGAGGATTATCAAGCTGATCCATTGTAAGTCCAAGCTTCTGCACTTTCTCCTCTGCTTCAGCCCGTCCACAAGTGCAATTTTTGCAGGCTTTCCTAGTGCTTCCAACTTCACAATCACCTATTTCAGAAGCAAGTGTGCAACTAGCGTGATAGGGGCCACAAATAAAACATTGCAGAAATTAAAAACAAAGAAGTGGATGCATCCGACTGACCAGGTAGTGGCTGGGGTTTCTTAAGATCCTCTTCAGTTAGGAGACTGTCTTCATCAATCAGATCCATATCATCATCAATCTGCACTTTGGGTAGAAACTGCGAGGTTTTCTTAATAGAAAAGGATGAACCAATCTTCCACGAAGGTTTCTTGCCAATAATCTGTGGAAAAAGATAATTAAATTTGGGAATTTTCTGAATATAAAACAATATTTGAAGGCCACGTCTATCTTAAATGGAAACAAATGAATCAAAAAACAATTTACGAAATGTTCAATAAAGCTCGTAACACGAATCAATAACCCAAGCCTTTTAGAATAAAATCTATAACGCTTGTTTTTCAATGGATTAATCAGAACTTCAAGGTTGGTATCATGAAATGAAATTACACAAGTACCTTGGAATAATTGATGCAACAAAAATGTGATAAACACAGACACTAAAAGCTTCTATATAGTGTGCATAGCTTGTAGATGAATCATGTAGTCATAAGTTGTATGTTAAATCGTTTTTCATGCTTTAAAATACAGAATTCTAAGTTATAAATATGATATGGGTCCTATACATTTAAGTTCAAATGATTGGAGTTCAGTAGAGCTATGCACGAGAATTATAGCAATGAAGCACAGTTCTTAAATTCCATGTCTCCTTATGTATGTTATAATTATGCATGGGAATATGGCTACCTAAATTTGGTTTCTAATCCCCGCGTCTCCTTATATACGTTAAGAATTCCTAAATTTTAAATATGAATCACGATTTATATGGCTTACTTATTGGGATTTATCTCATTGTAATGATATTCCCCCCTTTAAGGTAATTGATGTTCGAGGCATTGAAGTTTGGAACAGGTCTCTAGTGGTATAATAAAGAAGAAATTATTATGATTTTTGATTAATAATTTCATGTTTATGATTAAATATTTGTTCTTAATTATTATTATTGTAGGTTTAAAAACAATTATCTTTTATAAAAGTTTTATTTTACGATACGTCCTAATGATCCAAAGAAAATTTTGGATCTTTACAAATAGGAGGATTATAAATCACTGTCCACAGAAGCAATATAACATAATTACAAAGCTCGGCCATTACCCCGACAAAAGGTTTAGTCATCAGGTAAATTCAACTTGTGAGTATTGAACCACAAGTTCTGATGAAAATGATATAAAACAAACTCAAGGTTATTAAAATTCTATATAATTTTAGTGTATGGGCCTTGAGAGCCGTTATGCAGATGATAGAGGATTTTTTTTGTTCCAGTCTAGCATTCAGGAAATCCATTATGGAAACAGGGGTAGTATTATAAAGGGTTAATCCATTACAAAGGGATGTGGAACATGACTTAGTCAGATAAACCAGTTCAGGTCAACGGATTATGATGAAAACCCCCGGGCAAAAGGAGGTTTAACCAGGGTATGACTCCAAAAGATCCATTACCCAGCTAACCATGTTTCTGGTTGATCAGCTGGGCCAGGCAAAATTTATAACACTGCAGCTTGGGTGTGTGTCCATGTTCACTAAGAGCAAAAATAGCATTGAGAGAGTGTGAGAGATGCACCCCAAACGACTGGCCATTTTCAGCAGATAGTACATCTAGAAAACCAGCCAGAAGGAACTTGCCCTTGAGAGAAGATTCTGTCTGCAGTAAGACAACAAATAAATCATTCAAAGGCTGGAAGAAGGTGGTCACCAGTTAATTCACCGAGTAATGATATCTTGTAATAAATTACCACTTTGCCATTAGCAGATTGAGAAGTCCAGTGAAGAACAGTTCCACCAGGCCTCAACACTCTTGATATGTTGACAAGCAATTGGTCACTGGGAAGCTCAAATGAGCTACTGATAAATACAACAACATCCATAGATGAAGATTCCACCGACAGAAGACCTGCCATATATTGACGTTTAAAGTAAAAATCATATGAATCAATGACTATTGCAACATCAATACGCTCAAAGACAGAACAATCTAATCTACGAACGTATTATGACCCATACAGTCTTTCTTCAACGTATAAAACAAAGAGAAGATTAGGCACTATTAATGGAAACTGGAAGGCTCCAAAGTACATCGATATTTGCACCAGAAGCGTCTGACCCAGTTCCCAACATCTGGATCCATATTACACAATATGTTCAGTTCTGCTTATTAAGGTTCAAGTATTATTTTCTTACAAATATAATATAACATAAAGAATGTGATGGGAATAAATCATATCCAAAAACTATAATATCTAACCCATCAAACTTTGATCAAAAGGTATATAAATATGAAGGGCTACAAAGTTGATGGATATTTGCACCAGAAGGGACTGACCCAGTTCACAGCATCTGGAACCCAATTAGGTAATTCTCTTATTGAGGGTCCAAGTATTATTTTCTGAAAAACATAAATAATATAAAGAACGTGATGGGGAGAAATCAGATCCAAATATTATAATGTCTAACACATCAATTTAAAAGGCAAATATGGATCTTGCCATCCATCAAACATCTTATGACAATACATGGTTTGGAGTGGGATAGAATAAAATAAGATTTTCACTTAAGAGTTTCAAAGTAGAGTAATTCGTTATGTACAACTTCGCGATTCTTTTTAAACAAATAAAAGAAAATTATACTTGATAAGATATTCTAAAACTATGGGTAGAGTAATAGTTCAAAGATAAGGTTCTAATTTTAGGTAATTGTAAGAATATTAAGCCCTTGTTTGAGCCCCATTTTTTCAATCAAAATGTATTCTTGGACAGTAATTTGACCTCATTTCAACCATATATTCTTCAATAAAATAATAATAATACATGCAAACCCAAAAAATTTTCCTTATTTTTTAACCACGCATGATCCATCATAACACTATTACAAAATGCATTTTTTGAAAAAAAAAAAAAAATGGGTTCAAGCAAGCCCTAAATTTTTATATTTTACCAAAGGAATTTTTAGTTTTCAAGGTCAACATTCGGATCATCGTTAAATGCACAATAATGGTTTCACGTTAGCAAGAGACTAGTCCTAGCCGCCACATCCTCTTCCAACGCTACCATCCCTAGGAATGTAAATGAGTTGAAGTGAACTGGAAAATCAATAAAGTACAAGCTTAGTTTTGAGGTCCTAAGAAACCAAACTTGAATGACCTTTGGACTTGAGTGTGCGTATTTTTTGTTTATAAGCATGTTTACGGGAGCTTTATAACTTCAAGAAACCTAGAATTGGCCAAGCCAAGCTTGTCTAACTAAAAACTGATCTCAAATGGAGAGAGATAATACAAACTACAAAGAAGTTTTTCTCATGAACGTGCGAGTACAACCATCACTATCTAATGTAGAGCATAAGTCATCATGTGTTGGCATCCAAGCAGCATTTGACTCGGTTAGTTTCCTTGAATTAGGATAATCTGGTTATTTTTTACATTTACATATAGAAATTCTCATTAAGGGTCTTGTTGGGATATATGAAAGACAGAATCCAATGCTCCAACATTTGGAGCATCTTGGGCAGGGGAATGGGCATTAATCATGGCGTTGGATGAGGCAAGCCACTTCTTGGTCCTGAGGTGATTGAAAATTTTCTCTGCTGCCAGTGTATAAAATGATCCAAATTAGAAGTATACCAACACACCCTCCTCTCCCTAGTCAAAAGTATGACAACTTCATCTCTCGTAACACCTTAATAAGCCATCCCCTGACACAGCTTTACACCTCTCATAATCCACTACAGGTGAGTGATTTAACCCATAAAATTCTCAAATACTTTCTTTATCTCAGAGCATAATATGCAGTGCACACCGAAGCTTTGCTAAAACTGTAATAAAGATGTGTTCTAATCTCTACACCATCAAAAGATGCATTTCCGCCCAAGTCGCATTTAACTAAGCAGGTGGACATGGTTTTACTAAGAATTATTAAATATTTCGATTGAGAAAAAAAATGAATTAATTTTTGAAAATCATCTTTTTCATCAAAGTTTTCTCATCTAGCACTTGAGTTTCATTCATTATATTCATTTAAGTGTTAGCCCATTTCTCTCTTTATACTTAAATTTGTGTATATTATTTATTAATATAGAAGATCTAAATTGTAAAATCATTCCTCTTTAAATTTGTAGATCATATTGAGATTCCACAAAACTTAATATTGTATAGGGATCGATGTTTTTTGTTTATAGGTCACCAAAAGCATTGTAAACGATTGGATTGCACCATAAGTCAATCAATATATTGAAAATGCCTTTCTCGAGCCGAAAAGATTGGTAACGGAGGACGTAGTTCATTGCTTTGGATCGTAGCTTCACAATTATATCGTTTATATCATCTCTTCCTTTTTACTTATTGCTTTCATATTTGCGCTTATTATTGAATTAATCTATTTAGTTTTTACTTGGTTGAATTTAGACTAATTCTTCAAAAAAAGTTCTAAAAATCAATTCACCGCCTCTTGGTCAGTTATTCTTGGGCTATCAATACGTAAGCTCATTAATACTATTATTTTATTTCAAAAAAAAAATGTCTTAAGCAAAAACTGACTAGTAGGAGATAATTATATTGATCGGAAACGTAACTTAATGATTGTTCTAACCGCTGAGGAGCATAAATTTGTGTTGGATGAAACTTGTCCTAACAAACTAGGACAAACCGACTAAAGAATCAATGACCAAATAGAAAACTGCCATTAGGTCCATCATGAACGTGCGCATGAAACCAGGGACACCAGTGAGAGATTATATGCTCACATGATCGCTCAGTTTAACGTAGCTGAGGTTTTAGGGGCTGAAATCAACTTGGAGATGCAAGTTGACATGGTTTTAGAGACTCTCCAAGAGATGTTCTCACAGTTCAAGCCTCAAGGTTAGTTATATCATGAACAAGCTTAATATGTGCCAAATCGAGCTGATAAAAGATCCAAAATGCTGAGGCCGTTTTAAAGACTTAGAATGGTGAAGCCCATGTTGTTTCTTCTGATCGATCAACCTCTTTCAAACGAAAGGTGAAAGGCCAATGAGGTAATAAGAGGAAGAAGTCAAAGAAGAAGGGCACATAGAAAAATGCCAAGAAAGCAAGAACGGATGGAAAATCCAAGGGAAGTGCATTCACTGTGGACAGAAGGGTCACTAGAAGAGGAACTATCTAGAATACTTAGCTTCCAAAAGGCCAGAAAATGGTATGTTATCGTACATTGAGTCCTATTTAGTGGTTGATTCTTCAGATATCTGGATGGTAGATTCTGGAGTCATTAATCATATTTGCAATTCTTTGCAGGGTTCTAGTTAACAAAGGAGCTCAGTGAGGTGAAGTTCACTCTTACAGGATGTAGTGGGGAGCTAGTGTTTACTAGAGCCATCCATTTTTTCTAATTTCTCATCACGATAAACATTTACATTTAAAAAATTGTTATTTTGTTCCGGATGCTAAACGAAATTTAATTTCTGTAGCTTGTTTATTTAAGTATGGATATTTAGTTATTCTTGCGCGGTTTGAGCTAGATATTAAATTGAATAAATCTCTTATTTGTCATGGACAATTGGTTAACAATTTGTATGTTTTAAATTATGTTGTTGGCTCTATCGATAATGTCAAAGCTTCTAACAAAGGCATGAGATTGTCTCCCATTAATGAGATCTATTTGTGGCACCTTAGACTTCGTCATATTAACCTTAATAAAATCCAATGTAAAAGATGGTCCTTTAAATGAATTAAAGGTGGAATCTCTATCAGTATGCAAATCCTGTTTAGAATGCAAAATGACCAAGAGACCTTTTACCTCGAAAGGGCAAAAGGCCAAAGAAGTCTTGGAATTAGTGCACTCTGATGTATGTAGTCCAATTAATGTCCAAGCTAGAGGTGGGTATGAGTACTTCATCTCTTCCACCGATGATTACTCGAGATATGGCTAAGTATACTTGATGGCTCACAAATCTGAAGCCCTTGAAAAGTTCAAGGAATTCAAGACTGAAAGTGTCATGGTCACTATAAACTACTTATGGTTGAATAGCTGCAGGAAGAATTATCTTAAGCAATTAATAATTTCTGCCCCAGTATATTTTTTGACCTTTACACGCACTCCAATCTGCTAACCTACCGGCATTCCGTGGAACAAGTTTTTAAAAATAAATTGAAATCAACGGACTAATTTGCTAACATCACTTCGAAGCATGATAAGTACCAATCCATAAAAAAAAATATATATATATATTTTAAAGCAAATAACAAGGAAGGATAGAGAGGGGAAATTTACTGTCAGGTGAAGCTTGTGTGATGACCATAGGATCGAACTGCTCGACCTGTTCCTTTCTAACCACCTTAATCGCATCTAAAATTACATTAAGAGATAAGACTACTTGATCCGTAAGTGCTAACATTTTGTCCTGTGCCATCGTAGTATCCTACAAAAGAAACAAACAACAGAATTAAGTTACAATCAGGAACAGAGCCACCTGGGGTCTAGTGGGGGAAACTGCCGCCAGTGGAATTTGGTAAAGGCGAGAGGAAATCATAAACAAACACATCAAAAATTCAAGCGAAATGTTTTCGAGAAAACACATTGTTGCTAGAGAAAAATTACTATCTTGAAACAACAATTTTGGAAAAAAAAAATTAAATTATACGGGGTTAAGTTGAAATAAAATCACTAACAAGAATCAGATCGAGTGAGATTTCAACATATAAAACCTGTTTTTACACTAAATAAAAATCTGATACTACCTTCCAAGTTTGGAGATGAAGAAATTGAGTAGAAATCACTGCGACACGAGATAAATTGGTCCCCCTTTTACCTCTCCT
>CAIGRK010185693.1:0-11166 GCA_903798315.1 Fraxinus greggii | reverse complement strand
TTTAAAATAGAGAGTATCACATGTTTTCTAAAGATAGAATGAGAAATAAATTATAGTTCCAACATCTTAATTGAACCAAAAATTTGAAAGACGGTATTTTTTCGTCAGACATCTCAGAAAACACTACTGGAATTTTGTTTAGACGAGACCAGGAAAAACCATATGATCACTAGAAATATGAGAGAGAGAGAGAGGATGAAAGGGAATCACTGGTCGCATGAGTAAAACCTCCTTCATCACCATACTTTATCCCCTATCTTTCTGCACGTCCGTTATCACACCTTTCTCTCTCCCGATTCTTATGACTACCCACTGCAATCTGCCCCAACAAATCCCACGTACCTCTGCCCATGTAATCACAAGTTCTAAGCACTGGAAACAATAAGAAAGCAACGCGTGGCCCCTGTAACTAGTATATTTCCCGCCGGACTGTGTAGAAGCAATTTTTTAGGACCCCGTCACTCCCAATTCTCTGAAATTCTTTGACTGTTTGTTTTTGGTCTTTCAGAACCAAAGGTGGGCGTTGGGGGTTGTGTGCTGATAATGTTGCATTGCCTAAGTTTTACTCGTTGTTGGAAATATAGATGTAAAAACTTGAGTCAGGAATTCCACAGCATTAGCACAAAAGATTTTCTATTTGATGCAAATAAATATTTAAGGGAGCTGGCAAACTCGGGTCGAATTGATGAAGCTAGGAAAGTGTTTGATGCAATGCCTAAGAGAGATGAGTTTTCGTGGAATACAATGATTGCTGGGTATGCAAATGTAGGACGGTTTGTTGAAGCTAGGACACTCTTCGACGAGACTCCAAAAATGAGTTCAATTACTTGGGCATCATTTATTTCTGGATACTGTAAAATGGGGTGTGAAATTGAGAGTTTTGAGCTGTTTTGGCAAATGCTATGCGAGGGGCACAAGCCCAGTAAATTTGTGTTCGGAAATATGCTTAGAATGTGCTCTATTAAGGGTCTACTTTCAAGAGGTGAACAAACTCATGGTTATGCTATTAAGACACAATTTGACAGGGATGTCTTTATTGTTACTGGGCTAATTGACATGTACGCGAAATGTTTTCGTGTTCTTGAAGCTGAATTTCTTTTTAAAAGGATGACTAGTGGGAAAAATCATGTTACTTGGACTGCTATGATTAATGGTTATTCACTGAATAGTGACGTTGACAAAGCAATTCAGTGCTTTAGGGGTATGAGGGCTGAAGGGGTAGAGGCCAACCAGTATACATTCCCAGCAGTGTTGACAGCTTGTGGATCTGTTTCTGATCTTATGTTTGGGGTGCAGGTGCATAGTTGTGTTGTTCGTGGTGGTTTTGGTGATAATGTGTTTGTTCAAAGTGCGTTGGTCAATATGTATGCCAAGTGTCGGGACTTGAAAAGTGCCAGGAAAGCATTAGAGTCAAGGGAGGATGTTGATATGATTTCATGGAATGCCATGGTAGTTGGGTGTGTGAGACAGGGTTCCTTTGAGGATGCATTGTCATTATTTCGTACAATGCATGCAAAACTTATGGAATTTGATGAGTTCACATACCCCTCCATCCTCAATGCTCTTGCTTCCAAGAAAGATGTAATAAATGGGAAATCCGTCCAGTCCTTGATCTTCAAAACTGGATTTGAGAATTGCAAAATTGTAAGCAATGCTCTAGTCGATATGTATGCTAAGCAGAATGACTTAGATAGCGCTTCTAAGGTGTTCAATTTTCTGGAGGAAAAGGATGTCATTTCCTGGACCTCCCTTGTCACTGGTTATGCTCACAATGGCCGCCATGAAGAAGCTTTGAAGTTTTTTTGTGAAATGAGAACCGATGGGATTAATCCTGACCAAATTGTCACTGCCAGCGTTTTGAGTTCCTGCGCAGAGTTGGCTTTGTTAGATTTTGGGCAACAAGTTCATGCAAATTTTGTCAAGTCTGAACTTGGAACGTCCTTATCAGTTGATAATTCTCTTATAACAATGTATGCAAATTGTGGGTGCCTAGAACATGTCAATAAAATTTTTGCCTCAATGCAATTTCGAAACGTGATCACTTGGACAGCTCTTATAGTTGGTTACGCGCAAAATGGTAAAGGAATGGAGTCTCTCCGATTCTATGATGAAATGATAGCTTGTGGGACAAAACCTGACTTCGTTACTTTTATAGGCTTACTATTTTCTTGCAGTCATGCAGGTCTTGTTGAACTTGGTCGCTATTACTTTGAGTCCATGGTAAAAGATTATGGCATAATGCCTGGTCCTGATCACTATGCCTGTATGATCGATCTTTTGGGTCGATCAGGGAAAATGCACGAGGCACAAAGGTTACTGGAAGAAATGGATGTCAAACCTGATGCAACTGTTTGGAAAGCATTGCTTGCTGCAAGTAGAGTACATAGGAATGTTAATCTGGCAAAGAGAGCGGCAATTGCTCTCTTTGAATTGGAACCTCAAGATGCTGTCCCTTATGTCATGTTATCAAATATATATTCTGCTACGGGAGATTGGGAAGAAGCTGCTGCAGTTAGAAGATTGATGAAATTAAGGGGAGTCAGCAAGGAACCTGGACGTAGTTGGATGGAAGTAAACAGCAAAGTGCACACCTTTGCGTCTGAAGATAGAAATCATCCAAAGGCAGATGAGATTTACTTGAAAGTTGATGATATTTTAAAGTTGATCAAGGAAGCTGGTTATGTGCCTGACATGAATTTCGCTCTTCATGACATTAATGAAGAGGGCAAGGAACATGGTCTTGCCTATCACAGTGAGAAATTGGCAGTTGCTTTTGGGCTTCTCTACGTGCCACAAGGAGCACCGATTCGGATATATAAGAACCTTCGGGTCTGTGGTGACTGCCATACTTCCATGAAGTTCATATCAAATATTTTTCAACGCCATATTATTTTAAGGGATTCTAATCGTTTTCATCATTTTAAAGAAGGAATGTGTTCTTGTGGGGATTACTGGTAGGAAGTGCATCCTCTCACTTGTTTGATCTAAATCTTCCTTTAAGAAGCATGAGGTTTGATAAGCTATTTTCTGCAAGTGGATGGTTGATATTGGTGTCAATGTTTGTGATAGCCATGTTTTCATCAAACCATCACAAGTATAGATCAGAAACGGGGAGTGGTTCACTTACCCCGGTGCGGGCCACCTACATCCTAATATTGTTCTTCTCATGGCTGGTTGTGCTCTCCGTGTTGGTTGTTCCCCTGGCTTGGCATGGACCATTGTTCATCTCTCACATTTCCTTGAACGTTCTAAATTATGGTCGATTTAGTGATTATGTTTATTTGTGCTGGTAAGGAGCAGAAATATTGTTTTATATTTTTTTCCTGTTAGGGTTTGGTTTAATTAATTCTGTGTGTGCTGGAAGGTTCATTGTGTTTTTTAGCAAGGATAGATTGGTTTATGGATCTGACTTTAATGATTTTTATGTTTAATGTGTATCGTCCAAGGAGAATGATTTACCAGCTGAGAATTAAGTAAAAAAATTAACCAGTTATATTATACTTCTTGTTCTTGTAGAATCAATGATTGAATTGAACATTTACATACCACTTTTCATCAGTGGTAACTGCAAAAGAATTGTTTTTGATGTTTAATGGGGGTATGGTCCAAGGAGAATGATTTACCTGCTTAGAATTAAATAGAAAGCTATTTAGGCAATAATTGTGGTTCTTTGTGGAATCTATTTGATAAAAATATTTACCTAATGTTTTCATTTTCAATCATATGCAAATTGATTTTGATGCTTAATGCCAATATGGTACGAGGAGAATAATTTACTAGCTGAGAATTAAGTAGAAAACTTAACCATTCATGCAATCATTATGGTTCTTGCGGAATCTATGATTTGATTAAACTTTAGACAACATTTTTACAGTGTTGAATATGTTTTAACACTCTATAGCTTATGTATGAGTCAAGCAAGGAACCTCTGTGGCCATGGATGTTAGTGGAATTTTGCAACGACTCAACCACAGGGTTCAGTCAATTGTGTCCATGAGTGCATGCGAACTACTTTATCAGCATGACCTTAACATATTATAATGTGAACCCTTGCTTATGGGTCCCAAGTAGTTCCTTTATTGATTTCATTGTAAACGAACTTTTACAGACAGTTTACTTTCTCCAGGTCTTTGTATCTGCTAGGATAGGGCTTGTAATTTGTATGCAAATGTGCTGAATTTTCTTACATGTGGTCTAGGTTACTTATCACTGCTTTCACTGGTAGAAGGGAACGACATTTTCAGATGATCAGGGCATCTACAATAGGTTGACTTGGTGGGAGCAAATAGACAATGGCAAGCAGCTTACTCGCAATAGGAAGTTTTTTGACAGTCATACCTGTGGTGCTGTTAGTATTCACCCAATCTTGATTGTATGTTTGCTCCTCATTAGTTATTAAATTGACTTTTATCTTATACATAGCTATTGATTTTGAAATGGCATGGTTGTAATTGATATTGAGTCCTTCAAACATTGTTTTACAGTTTTGCAATAGGCCTTTTCTGGTAAGGTGTGAAATGCACCATGCTTTTATCATTAGAATGCCACCCAAACACTTGTCTAGCATAGACAACGGATATTGCATTAGCCCATAGAGAAATATTTAAGAGCAATATGTCCATGCTTTAGTGCTTCTTATCCCTTTCATATATCAGCCTCTATGTCCATTCGAAATAGTTGGTCTTATTAGCGAATTTTCCAGTATGCATTTACAACTGTTAGTGTATGTAATGGTTTTGGTCTGTGAAACTCCATTGAAATTCATTCCCTTTGATGAAAAGGCTTGATTTTGTTTTCTGGGCTTCCTTGTGTTACTTGAAAATTTGAAGCAAAGATCTCCATTAGGCAAATTTTTGAAATCTTGAAGGAATTATTTTCTATTGGAAAGATAGAACTGCCGTTTTAAGTTTTTTATCCTTGAGCTTTTGAGTGATGCTTAAACTAATGGGTTTGAATTCCAATTAGAGATTTTTCTGCTGCTTGAAAAGATAAACCTAATATTACCTGAATCTGGGATTGCTGATATCTTCTTTATGCCCTTTGATTTAGTCAAAACTTGAAAAGATTAATACATGATCCTCCCCTAGTATTGGTTTAAAAGCTTCTCTCTTTCAGCACGAGCTTAACAGGAGTAAAACAATAACTATGAAACAAAAATTTAAGATTTTTGAGAAGCAATTCTATAGTAATTTCCTGTCAAACATTATTCAGTGAGTAGAGCCCCTATAGAAAATTTACTAGCTGGCCCCCATAACAATTGCTCAAACTTGCTGCTTCAATGGATCTTTAAAATATCATTTTTCTATAGATTTTTCAAATTTTAATATTAAGTGGTGAATATACTTGAAATTTGGGTATTGTAAGCAAATTGAAATGGTTCTTATTTGTAAATTGCAGTCATTCTTGTAAAGTTCAAAAATTCTTTGCTGTATATATTTCTTTTTCTTTAATTTTCTGGTATAATTTTGATTAAGAAAAAATAATTCTGCAATTTTAGAGTGGAGATTTTGTGAGATGTTGAAATGCTGCGATCATCAAATTTCTTGATATGCTTCCAAACAGTTCCCCAGTTGGTTGGAGTGCTCGACTGCCTCCAACAAATGAAGCTAATGTGATACCTACTCAGGTGAGCAGACATTTTATATATTTGCTTGCTTACCACTTTTATTCATTCCTTTTTTTGACAATTTCGATAATAAACATGAGCAAAATATGTCTGAAAAATTTGCATAA
Organism: Fraxinus greggii; assembly: GCA_903798315.1. Taxonomy (NCBI): domain Eukaryota; kingdom Viridiplantae; phylum Streptophyta; class Magnoliopsida; order Lamiales; family Oleaceae; genus Fraxinus; species Fraxinus greggii. The sequence continues at coordinate 5,433 of CAIGRK010185693.1, read as the reverse complement.
GTTATCTCGAAATACATATGTACATGTTCATGGTGGGGCTTAAGGGGGTTTTGGTGGTTTGGACACATTCAAACACAATCCTCAGCTTTTGTGTGTAGTTATGTAGTATTTGGTCGGTAACTCACATACTTCTGAAGAGCATCAGCTGCTTAGGGACAGGTTTGTTATATTTATTTGTCTTTTTAAGATTGAGGTAGATTATCTGTGCCTTCACTTTCCATTCTTGTTTTAGAAATATGTGATGTTGGAGCCCAAAAAAGTGTGGCTGATTTACAAATTGCATTTTTTGATCTTCAATCCTCTAATGGGTCTTTAAATAATGAAGTGAGTTTTTTAATCTGTTGCAATCTAAAAAAACCATATTCCTCGTGCATCAAATCATTAACCGCCATTGTATGTCACATAGGGCGATTACGATAGTGAGCGACTGTAAATAACATTATTCTTACTACTAAATGCTTTATTATAGGCAACTCATTTGCATTGCACGTGCATTCAACTAGTGATGCAATAAAGGACAATGTGTGGATGTGACAGATTACAGATGGACATACAAGTGCTTAATTCGTGATTTGGAGGCTATAAATAAGCATCCAATATTTGGAATCAAGCACGGTGAATTTTCGTGGTTAATCATTCAAGAACAATTGATTCTCAGTTTTTATTCTTTTGTCAGCATGTAGGCTGCAAGAACTGGGGCAGACGATATGTAGTTTGGGATGAAAGGAAAATGTTTGTGCATGGTCAGGGGCGAAGGGACGACCATGTTCTCATTGATATTGCTGGGAATCTTCTTGAATGGGACAAAGCGCTGGAGGTGAAGGAGGGACGGGTCAACAAGTCCAGAAATCGCCACCTTCTGGCCGTTTCAAATTAAATACCGATGCCTCACTTAAATAACGGGCTTCTACACTACGGGTGGTGTCCTTTGCGACAAGTTTGGGGTGATTCTGGTAAGAGGAGGAGGTTATTGGGAACTCGTAGAAGGTGCCGATGCCATCGCAGTACAGGATTGTCTGATTTTGGCCAGGGACCGTGGCTACCAGATTGCTCTATGTACTATAACTTTTAAGGGTATTGCATAGTCTTGAATCTGATATTTCTTTTGCTCCTAATGCTTCAATTTTGCTGGATATATTGCCCTTGTTGAATCATATAAATTGTGGTTTTTGCAACTTTAAACCCTCAACATTGCTTCCTTTATTTCTTTAGCATTTGGTACTTGGATCCGGGAAGAACGGCTTCCACTTTTTATTTCAACTTCAGTTAGTAGTGATTTGATTTATTGAGAAATAGTTCTTTTGTTTTTTTTCAAAACAATGGTGACTTTTATGGTTATCTTTGCTTGCTGTTTAAACCAAATGTAATAATCAGTCTTAAGTGAATAAAATTTCATATTTGAGTGAATAAAATTTCATATTCAAGTATTTTTCGAAAATTCTGATCATTATCTTGGAAGCCCATTCTTGAATTTAACGAGTGTTTAGCTGGATCGGACTTGAATCATGTTCGGCTGAGCTTAAAAGTTACTTTTAACTAATAATTTTTGCCAATCATGCATGTATCTATAAGAGAAATTATCAGATATGAATATAATTAAATCATATTGCTAAAACCAGAAGTTCTACAAACCTCGTTCATTATATCTGCAGAGACATGTAACAAATTTGTTGAAACTGCCCATACATTTTTTGTCTATTCACTTCATTTGTCATGTACACGAAGAAAATCATTGGCAATTTCTCTAAAACCTAATTTTCTGGTTTCGCATTAGAGAAAAGGACAAATGAAGCAACTTGCATGCTTTCCTCGGGCAATCGGCCAAAAACCCATTTACAAACCCTATAGAATATCGGTTTTTCTGAGAAAAGTTCATTTCTTAGCATGCTCTGGAATGAGACGTTGTCGGAGTTCAGGAGACGCGCCAGCCAGTTCTGGAAGAGTAAATACAATAATTCACCATAGGAAACATAAAAATCTAATAACAAAGACGTAATATGGGAAATTTGTACTCACCTTGAGCTGTAAAATTGAACAAAGGAGGTAGCGGTCGCTCGTTTGGCAAGCAGGCCTTAGGTTCTCTCAAAGCATCAAAGAATGGGTGTGCACAAGCCTCCAACTAAAAGTTAAACACAAATAATGAAGTACATGAGCTGAAAGACTCAATGAAGGATCCATAACTGGAAAGATCAAAATGAAAGACTAGTAGCATGTTTGGCTGAGTGTAAAAAGTTTACGTACAAGTAAAGTAAATTTTAACAACTTTTTTCCGGTCGAAGTTAGGAGTAAGAAAAATTTAAAGAAGTAACTTTTACATTTTTGTAAGTTTTGCAAACACGTGCTCCTAATAAGTATCACTTACTGCAGTGCAACGTAGAGTAGGTGAATACTGAAGCAACCTTGACACTAGATCCACTGCTTCTGGTGGCATTCTCTTGTGAAATATCTACGAAACGTAACATCAGTTAGATTTATCTATTGTCTCATTTTCTTCGGATTTTCGACAATCAGCAAAAAGAGAAAGGTAAAATAGAAGAAACTATGAGTAATGAGGACACATCCTAGCTGAGTTCTCGACAAACCTTATGCCAAGGGTGAGCTTTGATGTGAGGAAACTTAAACTCGCTGTAATTAGGATTCATGCACTTGATTTCCTCTCTGGTCGGCGTCCCCAAAACCTAATATGTAAATGAGGAATAAAGGCAAAACTTAGAGATACTCAAATTTGAAAGGCTGAATATCAGATGGCAACAAAAATCAAGGAGTCAATAATATTTTACCTTAATTATTTCGACTAGCTGATCAACACTACTTTCTCCGGGAAATAGAGGCTGCATGAGTTCAAACAATGAGTCGAAACTAGGTTTTTAAATATGTTCATCCAACTTTAGCAGAAAAAGCACAAAAAACAGATAAAATATATCCATTCAAAGAAAATAATTATAAATTAGGCTTTGATGAGATGAAAGAATTAAGTAATTAATTGCCGGCAAAAGCCCATAAAAAACACCAAACTTTGAGAAGCTCCAAAATCAAATTACCCTTCCATGGAAGAGCAACATTTGCAAATTGGAGGGGAAAAAACAAATAATAGAAATCCTAAATTTCTCGATGCAAAAAAATTAGAACAGTAGAAAGAATGACGTCACTCATTAGCAAGTTTAAAATGAGTTACGCATCGTTATCATGTATAGTTCTTCGTAACAATTAAAACTTAACAAAGAGCATGTTTGGCTGAGACTAAAGAAAAACTAGAAGTACTTTCTATGAAAGCCAGTAAAGACTTACTTTCTACAGAATTAAGATTTTGTGCGAAAGAAAGTTACTCTGGGATGCTAGGGTGAAAAGGTAACACTTAAAAGTTACTCTTAGACTTAGGCAAACATGCTCAAAAAAAAAGAGAGAGCGATTTTTCATTTAAATGAAGCCGTGTTTATGCTCACCTGGCCTATAAGTAGCTCGGCCATTACACAACCAACAGACCACATATCAATAGCAGTTGTGTACTCCGTAGCTCCAAAGATCAGTTCTGGAGCCCTATAATACCGAGAGCAAATGTATGATATGTTTGGTTCACCAGGTACCTATAACAACACGGGTTATCTCAATGATTTCCATATGGTTGGGACTTATTCAAATTCAGCACAAATAGAACATACCAACATCTTTGCACTCCCGAAATCACAGAGCTTTAACTGATGTGTATGAGGATTGACCTGCAAAAAACAGTATTTCTTAACCTTCCAAACTTCAAAAACTTATGTTGCAAGAAAAATAAGTTGTAAGAAAGAAATTAAATAATGGGACAAAAAGATCAAACAACGCAGATTCAAAATCATACCAATAGATTCTGCGGTTTAATATCGCGGTGGCATACACCAATAACATTATGTAAATAATTTAGCGAACGGCATATCTGCAATTAGGGAGGGAAATTATCAAATGTAGTGTAACAAAATGCACATAGCTCGAAACAAGATAGCAAAAGCAAATGTGCACAATGAATCATTAATAGCTCAAAATTTACCTGGTATGTATACAACTGCACATATAAGACGGGCATATATTGGTTGACTCTACTGTAATGCCTTGAAGCTCGATACACAGTTTCGGACACATATTCTAATACAAGATTAAGGTACACCTCATTCTTGTCAGTGGTAGAATAGAAACAATGTTTGAGTTGAACAACATTAGGATGGTCAAATAAGCGCATAATCTGGAGTTCTCTGTTCTTGTATCTCCTATCCTGAAGAACCTTCTTTATAGCAACAGATTCTCCCGTTTCGAGGCATTTTGCCTGTAGAGAATAATTTAAAAAAAGAAAAGGAAGAAGGAAGTCAGTCAAACTTATTGTCCTCTTATATACAAAGTCATGATCCTCCAACTCCCTACATAAAACGCTAGGAGCATGTTTGGTAAGCATAACAAATTTACTTATAAGTAGATAACTTTTGACTTAAAATTTTTTTCTGAATATAAGGTACGAGTTAGTTTCAAAGTAACTGTTTTACATAAAAGTAATCCAAACGTGATAGGAAAACAACTTTTTGCTCATATTTATTTAAGCTTAGACAAACTTGCTCTAGTTGCATTGCACCTTATTAGTTTATATACCTGATATACAACTCCGAAGGACCCTGAGCCAACCACACGTTCTGCCATATAAGACATTGTCTGGGGATAACAACAGAAATTAGTTTTGATCAATACCAACAACATATAACAAATGAGATAATGGATAATGTTTATTCATATACAAAAACGAAGTCAAGAAGAGAAACCAATAATTAGATATTTTAAATTTTGCAACATTTAAAAAACACAGTCTAATCACCTGTTTAGGTTGTCCGTTTCTACCACCTATTGAAGTCACAATTATCTGACCTGTTTCAGTTCCATTTCCACTGACAACAGTGGGCTCCATTTCCTGCATACAAAATTCATTATACGCAATAAAATATATTGAGTAGCTTAAAATTTTCAGTAGCAGGTTATGCACGTTAATTTTTCCGATCTCAAGAAATGAGAAAAAGCAAAAATTTATGCCAAAGTTTTGTTCAACTAAAAAAGTTGATTAAAATCTAAGTCTAAATTAACAATTAATTTAATCACACATTTTATGGGACCATAAATTTTCAGCACATTCCGTCAACTTTTATCAAAATCTACAAAAAATCTTATTTTTTATCTAAACCAAACACAGGTTATATCAAAGTTCGAAAACAAAAAACTAGTCAGCATAGAACCTTTATGTTATCCTCATGGTTATCAGCCTTATTGTCTTTAATTTTCATTTCATGCATTTCTTTGGGAAGCTCATCGTAGTCAGACTTATCAGGTCTACCGTGTGCATCAGATTTATTTGGAACAGTTTCCAATGATTTAGAAGCCACATTATGCTCAGGAGCTCTCAAAGAATTTTCTTCAGAT
>CAIGRK010185686.1:0-21327 GCA_903798315.1 Fraxinus greggii | reverse complement strand
CAATGGGCTTATTGAGTTGGCCCAGCTGGAATTGAAGCCCAGCCCACTAAAAACCTATTTTTCTCAAAATGGCACAGAAACGTGATTGGGAAAAGAAGGCGATGAAATCGTGTATTACTTACCTTATGAAATGGACGCCAAGGATGTCACCACGTGTCGCCTCCAACACGGTTGGATTGGTGACTGTAGAGTGACCCCTTTAAAAGGGCTCCTAGGGTTCGAGATTTATACTTCTTTGATATTCTTCCATTCCTTACGCTCTCTGTGCCGTTTCTCTCGAGCTCTCTCTTCTTCACTTGAGAAATCAAATATTCTCATTTGATTTTCTTGTTTTTCTCTCAACACTATGTAATCTTTAGTGATTCCCTTGAGTAGAATATGTTCTTGTGTGAACTATAGTGTGCTGTGAAGAGAGAACTCGTGTTTGTGATATCAAAAGTTCGAGTCTAAGTGTCTCCTTCATAATTCGATTCGAGCATAGTGGTTGTTCATTCTTGTGTGATTAAAGCACTGATAGAGAACTTGTGGCCTGTGGGCTTTAATAAAAGATAAGTTCATTTTTTCAGTTTATTAGTGTTCCATTATTTCAGTTTCTGATGTTCTTATTTTTCAGTCACTTGAGTTCAATTTATCAAGATTAATTTCAATTCATGTAGTTTCTGATTTTCGCACTTATATTTGTAGATGTTCTGTGAGCTAATGTTGATCTCCTCCAAGCAAAAACTTGAGTATGTTTGCAGACAAGATAAGCTTTAGTAGGATGACCTTATACGTAAACATGATAAGATCATTAACTTATATCACGATCGAAGCCCCAATCTCTCAAGTTATGACACCTCAACATTAAAGATAGAAAGAAACAAAGTGCATACACAGATCTACATTGATACCAAGGTTTCATGATTTTTGAGTTGTTTGGGTTCGATTTGTCGTAATTTGAATGGATATCCTATCACGTGTGCAAACATGACCATCTTACCGAAACTTTTTCTTATTATACAGGAAAACAACAACATGCCACACATCAACAGACCTTACTAAGAAAAAATAAAATTTCAATGGGACTCATGTCAGTATGTACTATACACGTCACTCTCGAAAAATACTAATAGAGCATAAAAATGAAATATTTAATGTGACTCATGTCAAGATAATTAAAGAGAAAACAATTATAAACTCAATTAAGTGTTCATTTCACTGGAAACAATATCTGCACATGAAAAAGATGACCTAAATCAGAATAACTACACATAATCAAGTTTTACATAAGAAGGGATCGAGTCATTACAGCAATGCAAATATCCATAGATTTCTGTAGTAAAAAAACATTCATAGTTTTAAACCAAGAATTCCATGCAGCTTCCTCAAGTCAGTGACCTTCTATTGCTCTACTCCATATTCAAGTGTTAGCTCGAATTGCTTCAACTGCAAGAAATGAGGTAGAAGCAATGGTTAACGTCTTCATCTTTAATGTGTTGATATAGTCAGTTTGTATGAGAAAAAGAAGATAAAAGAAGAATAGACAAACCTGTAGGCAATGAACAAATCCTATAGAAATATCCTTGGCATAACTTAGTGCATGTTTGGCAAAGCTTAAATATAATTTAAGCCGGTCGGACATTTTTCACACACATTTTGTAACAATCATAACTTAGTAACCACTTATTATCTACGCATTTTGTAGGACTTACAACTTATAAGTACTACCAAACATACATATAGATATAGGAAACATCAAACATAGATAAAGTATATTTGATTAGTCAAGGTATCATATTAAACTGATATAATATTAAATAGATCTTCTTTGCTTCTTTACATAAGAAAAGAAACATTCTCATGATGCTAATTCAAAGTAATTAAGTACCAAAATGTAAGAAAAGATCATTATTTCCGGCCAAGATGAACAGTTACCTTTAGCTTCGCAACATATCTCACAAACTCTAGATCCATTCATACTGTTGGGTAACAAATGGATGCCAACAATTCCTATACCAACTAGAGTATTTAAATTGTAATTCTCAGTCGTGTACACCCATTCCTTTTCTTCCATCTTTCACAACTGACCAAGCCATAAACCGGTTTCTGCTTGTATAATATGGGGTGGTAGAATTATGGGAGTGACGAGAAGTGAGATTCGAGAGGAAGGAATAGTGGGAAAACGAGAAGGCAGATACCGGGGGTGAATGTTGATGGAGCAGAGTTGCAGGGATGAGGGATGCTGGACAGGGTTGGTAGTAGACGTGCTTTCGTGATTAGTCGCTTCGAGTCCAAAGAGAAAAAAGAAAAAAATGGTAAACAAAGCTTTGCAACTTCAAAGAGGCAGACGTGAAAAATGCGAAGGTGTTGGAGTTTGTTGTTTAAAAAGTGGATGCAAGATACACTCAATTCCTTCATAGGAATAAGACCAAATTGCATTTTGCAAATCAATGAATCAAAAAACAGCCCATTAAGCTCAATTTGCAGTTTGATTCTCAGAAATGAAACCAAATCCATCACCTTCGTTCAACAAAACAACAAGGGAAATCAAGGGCACATGGTGGCCTACTGCAGTGACCTTCTGATGTATGATGGGAAAGGGTTGAGAAAAAGAGAAGAAGAATTGGAGAATTAGGAGAAAATTGTGTAAGAAAAGTTCAATAATATAAAATCCATTGTCTACATTTTTTTTATTTTTTATTTTCTAAATAAACCATCACTTTCATCGATATGATCACCGTGAATAGCAGATGAATACAAATTGAAACACAATCCACCCAGTCCTTCAGGATTAGAACAAACATATATACCAAGGAATATCTAACAAGAAAGTATATTAGAAGAAATAGGGATTTTAGGCACAATAGAAAGGAATGGTGTAACCGGAGGAGGTGAACCCTGTAAAACAGAGTTGAGCTAGGCCTTGTCTCAGGCTCTCAGCCTAAAAAAATTCCTAAATAAGAACTAATATATATTACAAGAAAATAAATCAACATTTCCCAGTAGGAAACCAATTTACTTCACTATAGGAAGGTCTCCATCCTTTCCTCCCGGCTAAAAGTAACTCAGACTCTGACGTAACTATAAATATTGTCGCAACAAATGTGGATCAAGGTATCAAACCCTTCTTTTGTTATAAAAGTATCATCTGTAAGGGGATGATCTTTGCATTGAACTAGGAATTGACAACAACCAGAAGACGGTGAAATACCATAATGATTCTCCAAAATATCTATAATGACTTCGGTTGGCTCTGCATAAGCAGGAGCGTACTGTCCTAACCAAGATTGAAAACACAGGTGACAAGCCTAAAAATTGCACAGATCACATTGAAGAGCTGACAATGTGTATGTTGGCTCCTGGAAGAGTCTGAATCTGAGGTGGCTCGTGGTGGTTTTTCGGTGGTTGGTGGCGGTGGTGGGAGATGACAGGATGTAGATCGGTTAGGCAATGCAGATCGGTGGCGGTGTATGATCTCATACATGACTATATGTGATGATGCATACGTTTCGCGTGCAGACAGTAGATTGGGAAAATTTGGACTGATTTGAATGGTGACTGGTGTTAGTAGTTGATTGGGATGGGGATGACTGCAATGGAGTTTGACTCTAATAGGTCAGATGGGCACTGAGTGGCTGGTAATGGTGGCTAGCATGGGTTGTTCATTGGGCTGCGATTCACAGGGATTATGTAGTTTAGATGTTGAGCAAGTCAAATGGGCTACTAATTTGGCCAGTTGGTGGTGTCTGACAGTATTAAGCTAAGAGATTCTGAAAACAGCAACTTGACAAATCTTTTCCTACAAGTGAATTGCGCTCTACAATTCTGTTGGATATATAGTAAGCAAATATTTTTTGTTGAAACCATTTTTGTGCTGATGAATGGCTTTCTCAGATGAGTGTACCATGAATAATATTTTTTCCCCCACTGATGTGCTGTACTGGTAATTGTAGATTTTGAGAAGGGTTTGATTCGAGGAAAGAGTGTGCTATGATGCCAATCAAAGTAGTTTCGCAGTACAGGAAAGAGAGAGAATAAAGAAAAGAATGAATGGGAGATTCAAGAGAAAACTGTAGATGAATTTCAATAAACTAGACACATAAAATCAATTGTCTACATTATTCAAAACTCTTAAAAAGCTACTAAACTAATCAATTAGAAAATTTCCTAACTTTAATAACTAAAATTTATTAATAGTGGATACATCAAAATACAAGAAAAAAATGAATTTACTTTGTATGTTTACACCTAGAATAACTGCACAACTTTAATATGGCATCTACCGTGATAAGAAAGTAAGTTTCTTCACTAGCAAGGCCTCCAATGCATTTGCAGTCACCTACAATGAAAAATGCAATTTCAAGTCGTGAATAGACAAACTAGCCCTAAATTATTTAGGCTAGTTTCCATAACTCCAACGCATGTTTTAGAGATAAAGCTGTCCTCTTTGTTATGCAACCATGTACACCTACTTTAAAATTTCTGGTTGGTGCAAAATGGTCTAGTTATTTTGATTTTCAAACTTAAGTTGAAAAGATCATGAGCTCCCAACCATCCATTTCCCAAGATTTCATTTTTTTTTTTTTTGAAAAGTCATTTCCCAAGATTTCTTAGTTAAGATTCATTATAATCCCTCAAGTAACTATCCATGGTTCGAGCAGAGTTCTATTACTATTAATGGTGGCTCCGGGGTTTCTTATGGGCACAGGCATTTTAGGTAATTCAATCACATGGTTCTTCATTATCTGCATATGGCAATATATTAGAGGTTCATCTCTGCTCCAGCTGAACAGAAATAACAGAAGAGTAGCTCAGCTGCAACTTGTCTCAATATTTTGGTGCCAATTGTATAGATATTAGTTAGTTACTTGAATAGATTAGATATTAGTTAGTTACAATACAACTATAATAGTTAGTTCTTCTTATATTTGTAGAGACAAATGTATCCACTTTATACTTGGAGTTTTTCAAATAAGAAATTGTTTCATCTTCAATATGGTATCGGAGCATTTTTGTATGCTTCTTCCCTGTGATTTCTAATGACAAGTTGATCAAATTTTCTGATCAATAAATGGCTACAGAAGCTCTGGCTCAATCTGTTCACAATTCTACATCAACAACAAGCAGTTCCACACTTGATGATGGATCAAATTCATACTTCATTCACCATTCAGACAGTCCTGGTTTGGTGGTTGTTTCACAACCTTGAACAGGAGACAATCATGCCTCTTGGAGTCGTGCTATGTTAATCGCTCTATCCGTAAAGAACAAATTAGGATTTGTTAATGGATCTATTGTAACACTTGAGGATTCGGTGATCTGCTCAGCTCATGGATCCGCAACAACGAGATAGTGATCTCTTGACTCCTCAATTCCATTTCAAAAGAGATATTAGCAAGTACGATATACTCTGAATCAGCTCACGATATGTGGATGGATCTTAAGGAGAGATATCAGCAGAAGAATGGTCCGCGTATATTTCAATTGAAGAGTGAACTAAAGAATCTAACATAGGGACAATCATTTGTTAATACCTATTTCACCAAGCTGACAACTATTTGGGAAGAACTGAGTAACTATAGGCATTTATGTTCATGTGGTAAATGAGTGTATGGAGGAAATAAAAAGCTTGCTAAACATTATCAAATGGAATACGTCATGTCATTCCTAATGGGATTACATGAGTCGTTCGCACAAATAAGAGGTCAGTTGCTACTAATGGACCCAATACCTCCAATTAACAAGGTCTTTGCACTTGTTGTGCAAGAAGAGAACCAAAGAAAGGTTAACATGAATATTGATACGTCTGGTATCATTGATTCAATGGCATTCTATGTTAAAAATGAAGCTAGGAAGCCAACTGTAGGGCAATCATTTAACAAATTTAAAAAGAAAGAAAGACTTGTTTGCACATATTGTGGATGCACAGGTCATGTTGTTCACAAGTGTTATAAACTACATGGTTTTCCCCTGGATATAAGCCTAGGCAAAAGTTTGGGGGACCTAACAACAAAGCGAGTTCAAGCAATCAAGCAAATTGTGTGGTTGCTGGTTTGATCTCTGAATCGGTTCATAAACCAGATCAACCACAGAGTAATGCTGAAAATTAGGTACAGACCTTAAATTTTGTTAAATATCAACACTTGTTGAGTATGTTAAACACTCATCTTACCACTGCAAATGCTGAAACACAGTTGGAAGCCAAATCTGATCATTTGACAGGCACCTGCTTCTCTATTTCTATCAATCCAAAAGTTCAATTCACCTACAATTTGGGTGGTTGATTCAGGTGCTACGACATTTGTTCAAATCAATATACTTTTAACATATCTAATGAGTATTTTATTATTTCCCAAAATCCAAATTGGAAAAATACTAAAGGTAATGCTTGCCAATCTGGACAATGGAGAGTCAGGTAGTTTAACATCACAAAAGAAGATGTTGAACTCAATTTACACAGTTGAAAAAGTGATGGAGGAACTGAGTAAACTATAGAGGACTCCCCCTGCTAGAAGCTAGGAGGAAGAAAAGAGTTCGCACTTTAATGTCAATAGGATAATCTAAACCAATTTATTTTAATATCCTCTATCAAAATTGAGATCACACAGGCTTGAGGATTCAGAGCAAAGGAGAATGAACTGACGTGTAATATAAAGTTGATCATCTCCTGATGATCAAAATTAAAGCTGCATCTATTTCTCCTTTGTAGCATAATCATTTGGACGTTCACATCTAAGCTAAAACTCTTATCCATGATTGGTAGAAGAAATTTACCACGGACTGATCTGCTTAGAGTACTAAATGTGGGATTGCAGGTCTAAATTTTCTTGCGGCTGCTCATACATCTACGTGGGATTGAAGGATAGTCTTATGCGGATGTACATAAAAGGGTATCAGGGTTGAAAAAGGATTCCTAATTTAATTGGGAATAACATTAGTTTCTTGTGAAATTTCAAGAAGTCAATGAAACTACTACCCAAAAAGACCAAAGTTTCAATGCACTTTATCCCTGATAATTAATCCACGAAGGTACTGATCGAAATTCCAGATAGCATCGTTAATTTCTGCATTTTCCTCAAAAGATTGTGAACAATTTTAGTAGAAATTGCTAAAAGCGTACATGCAATTGCAAACTAACCAGATCCAAGTAAAGTTCCATTCTTTAAATAGGGAAAAAAAATAATAAAGAAAGAGCGAAAGAATACGAGATTACCCTTGGCCGTCGAGGTTACCCTGGCCACTGCTGGCACCACCCCCACTGCCGTAGGACCCGTCGTCTGCACCAGTCTGCCATACGGACTGCCATGCTTGGGACGGCGGCGGGGCTTGCATGTACACCCCAGGATCCACACCAGGTACAGCTGGCCTCCCCATCATCGGCTGCCCCATTGGCGGATAATAATAAGGAACCCCAGTCACCCCAGTCGCAGCGGCCGGCGGACCCACAATCCCTCCCAAAGCCACGGCCTCGTCCTTGATCTCATCCCTCGGCACAATATCCACCAGAAAATCAAATATATCAGTGCGCGTGATTGCAGCCGCTATGTCGTTCTTCTGCAGAGTACGACGCTTGTTCTCCTCGGCGTGGAGCCAGGATCTGATTGTGAGCTCGAGGATGAAGAGCTCACACGCCTTAGCGAAGAGGATCGGAGCCTCAGCAGAGATCATACGCACATCTTCATCAGCCTTCATGATCTTCTTAATGCGAGCCAAAGGCAGCTGGTGGTTCTTAAAATCATTCACCTGCTCAATTTCCTGCCGTTGATAGTTCCAGAACATTTGGAGCTGCTGTTGTTGCTGCTGGAGGAGGTGGTGGTACTGTGGCTGCGATGGGTACGACACCGCCGGCGCCGTCTGTGTCACCGCCGTTTGCTGCGGATTGTTTTCCATTTTTACGATTGGGGAGGATGAAAAATAGCTTTTTACAGAGGAGAAAGTGTCAATATATAGATAATATTTATGCCAAGGTGTTTTTTACAGTGCCAATGGAATGTACTACTGCAACTGTAGAGAGTACGATTTTCAGATGCATGAATGGTGTGGAAATAGTTCTTAGAAAGTGGATAAGTAGAGGAATGTTACTGTGTGGTGCTGATACAGATATTTGTGGCGTGTATTCATTTTCTTTGGCCAATGGTTTCGACCCTATCCGCTATTCTTTATTTTCATTGGTTGAAATATAAATAATTAATAAGAGTTAAAGTATCCCATTGCTCCTATATGAGTTTATAAATCGTGAATTTTATGAAATATGTGGTTATGAGCTAAAATTTAACAATTAAAAGTTAATAAAATTTCAATAAAGTTTTAACAAATAAGCCCTTTATTTTCTTTATACAAATTCGACTCTGTGAATTTCCTTTAACAAAAGAAATAGAAGCTCACAAGAAATATTAAAATTTTAATATTTAATTTACTCATTGAGTCTCTTTACATCTTTATTAGGAGATTACATTTTTGGGCAATTATTCGGTTTTTTTTTTAATATTAATAGTCTATTTATTTTAGATAACTAAAAGTTTAATTCCTTTACAATCCATTAAAACCATTTACGATATAGCTTTGGCTAAATCTGACAAAGTTTGTACATACATCGACGAATTGAATCCATGCCATTAAATCGCCAAAACAATATATCTCGATTGTTTAAAACAATTATAGTGTGTCTTTGTCCTGTGACATATTACAGTCATTATGCTTATGTTTTGTGAGAATTAATATTAGATTTTTGTAATAAATTTTAATAAAAGTTGATTAATGCGTGTTTGAAAAATTGTGGGCCTAATTAATTATGTGGTTAAAATTAATTGTGGATTTTGTTTTAGATTAAAATCTAGATTTTAATTTTCACCAAACAAGAACATATACGTTTTTGTAAAAACATACATATCAGCAAGTTACGGGGACTTCGTAAAATGGTAGTTGTCTTTGATCAGAAATCGCAATAACGATCTAGGTTATGGTGCATTGGACATCAATTTATAGGTCGATAATAGTTTTAGAGCTTTGACCTGGGATAGCAATAATTGGGTACGTTATCATCATTTTCTAAATACTCTAGTTTTTTTATTCGATTTTATTAGAACAAGATAAAATATATAAGTTCAAGTCTAGTCATTACTTGTTTACGAAAATCGTGAATTTTATAAAATATTAACTGAAATGTGAACCTAGTTAACACTTAAAAGATCATATTGTAAACAAAGATATAAAATTTAAAATAGTACAATTAGTTATTTCTAACAACTTTAACTTTTAGATTACACTATTAATTTGTTCAACTTACATATGGGAAGACGAGAAAGCAAAAAAGAAGTTTGTATGGGGCAAAATCATAATCTTGTCAAACTTAGGGGTTTAAAATGCTCTTATAATAAAATAAGGAGTCCAAAATATCAAAATCAAGAGTTTAGATCAAAAATTGCAATTTACCTTTTAAGGAGAGAGGGATCATTAATTGAGGATATTTCCGTAATTTTCACATCTTGCATAAAGCCGCCCTTTCATCCGGAAACTCGACTGAACAAAAAATTGGAGACGTCACACTGACTAAAACCCTTTCCCCCGTTGCTCAAATTCACTGAAATCAAAGGGTTTATTCAGCTTCTTCATGTAAGATCAATGATCTGTATCTATATCTATATATATCGTTTCAATTTCGTGTTTAATAATCTTTTTGTTGATTTTTCTACCTACTTCTAGGGTGTAGAAATTTGTAAGTCTGAATTTTAGAGCATTAAAACTCTGAACGTTTTGCGCATGTTAATTTATAAGAGGTTTTTTTTTTTTGGAATGAAGCTGTAAAGGCTGTTAATTTATAAGCACAAGAAAAAAAAAAAAGCAGGGTTTTAGACTGTTTGGTTAATTTAGGTTTTTTTCTTTTTAATTAAATTCGTGGTTTTTCTTAATTTATTGTAGAATATTTGAAGTGCTATGAATCACCATAACATGAACAATAATGATCCGATGAGGAGGAATATTGGTCTTGCGAATCCAGGGGCAATGCAAATGCAAATGCCGATGCAGATGCAAACTCCGATTAACCATAACCAACAACAAACGTCCCACCTGCTATCTCAGGCACGACCTCAAGGTGGGCTCCACTTCCCTGGCCATTTTCAGCCCCATACACAGGCATTTGGGCAGGTTCAGTTACCTCAAGCCCAAGGAGTGGTTCAATTTCCACATCAATCCCAGGGTAACAGTAATTTGGGTATCTCTTCTCCCTCCATGTCCACCCCAGGGTCTGGAGCAGCAGGCAGTGGCAAGCGGCCCTTGCATAAGCCGCCTTCTCGGCCTTCTGGTGGTTCCTCTGGTCAGGGCACTGCTTCACCAATGAAAACTATGGAGCTGACACCTGCTGTGCGTAGAATGAAGCGGAAGCTTCCTGATAAAGAAGTTCCGGATAAAGTCGCAGCGATCTTGCCAGAGTCTGCTCTTTATACACAGTTGCTCGAATTTGAGTCTCGTGTGGATTCTGCCCTTGCTAGAAAGAAGAATGACATTGTGGAATCCCTGAAAAAACCCGTGCAAGCTCAGAAGGTCCTGAGGATATATGTGTTCAACACTTTTGCCAATCAGACACAGATGGTTCCTGAGAAGGAAAATGCTGAGCCACCTTCTTGGTCGCTCAAGATAATTGGGAGGATTTTGGATGATGGGAAGGATCCTGCTTTAGGAGGAATGGTGCAGAGGTCTTCATATCCGAAGTTTTCATCTTTCTTCAAGAAAATTACTATATATTTGGATCAGAGTCTCTATCCGGACAAAAATGTTATTTTGTGGGAGAGTTCTCGATCACCGGTACTTCATGAAGGGTTTGAGGTGAAGAGAAAAGGTGATAAGGAGTTCACTGCAATTATAAGACTAGAGATGAATTATATGCCTGAGAAATTTAAACTTTCACCTGCTTTGCAAGAAGTTCTTGGAATTGAGTCGGAGACTCGCCCAAGAATTATGGCAGCACTTTGGTACTATGTGAAAATGAGAAAATTACAAATACCTGGTGACACAGCCTCTTTCATGTGTGATCCACCTCTGAGGAAGGTTTTTGGAGAAGATAAGTTGAAATTTGCCATGGTCACCCAGAAGATAACACCGCATCTGACTTCACCTGGATCAATACATTTGGAGCACAGGGTTAAGCTTTCTGGGAGTTGTCCAAGTGGAAATACTTGTTATGATGTGCTTGTTGACGTTCCTTTGTTACCAGACAAGGAAATGTCAACTTTCTTGTCTAACTTAGAGAGAAACAAGGAGATTGATGCTTGTGATGAAGCTATTTCTTCTGCCATGAAAAAAATCCATGAACATCGATTGAGGCGTGCTTTCTTTCTTGGATTTAGTCAGTCTCCGGCGGAATTCATTAATTCCTTAATTGCTTCTCAGGCCAGGGATTTAAAGCTTACTACTGCAGATGCCAGTCGTGATGTGGAGAAAGAGCGGCGGGCTGAATTCTATAATCAACCATGGTAATTTTCTCTATCTATTCTATGGACAATGAAGACATTTTTTGTGTGTGTGAAAAGCAGTGGTTCACTAATTGCAAGTTATATGTATCCAGTATATCTATTTCATGTTGTCTTAGGCTATTGTATTGTTCTTTCTATAGTAACATGCATGATTACACCTTACGATTTTAACGTGTGTTTTAGCAACCTGTCTCTTTGATGCTACTTCTGGCATTACTTCATGGTTGTCTTATCTTTCCGAAGACAGAGTTGTCTCGATGAATTAAACGTGTCAAGTAGAAATCTTGCCGTGGAATTTCTTAAAATTCCAACTACTATTTGCGATTTCAACTTCTTTTAATAAGCCCCTGTTAGAACTCCACTCTTAAAATTCATTTTTTCCCTAACTCATTTTCAACGACACTTTCTTAGGACCCACAACTCTATCAAACTTTCAACCACATATTTCTTCAACTTTTATCAAATGCTAAAAATTTAATTTACATCAAACCAAACAGGGGTAAATCTCTTTGATTTTGTTATTTTGGTCATGATGTGTCTCTCACATTGCGAGGTGGTGGTTTGTGCTTCTCTATATTCGATTTGTCTTTCACGCAGACCATTGGTAAATTTCTGATTGAATAAATGTCCAAGTTTTGGGTTGCTCGAGCAATACTCGTAAAAAATTCATAGAAACTCTTTTGCTTTTGAATTCTTTTCAGCGTGTTAAGATATTTAAGTTTTTTATTTTATTCTTAATAGGAAATGATTAGATCTTTTGGCCTTTCAGGTTGGCTTGTCCCATGCTAATAAAATGCCTAGCAATATTTTATGTTTAGCGAATATTTTTTTCTTCTTTATGAAGTGGCATTTTCTGATCGTGTCATCTACTTTTTATACAATGTGTAGGATTGAAGATGCTGTTATCCGATACCTAAATCGCAAGCCCTCTGTTGGTGGCGATGCTGCTGGAGGTAAATAGTTAGGGAACCATTTTGCTTGTGAGAGATGCTATCAATGTAAAGTACCTTGAATATCTTGCATTTAGGTCATTCGACTTACATAGCCGATCATTTCATTGGTTTGGAGATACTTTTTGTCATTAACTTTTTTGCTTTTAGCAACGATTGCACATATGTTTGGAATGCTATGAACTTTTTGCAAGCTGGGATCGTACTCGTGTTTTTCACTTTTATCCTGAGAGACTGTTATTTTTTCGAATCATGCTACAATGTCAAATGCCTTGACATAATATTACATAGTATTCAATCATTGTACTGTTTTAAATACGATCAGTTTTTTCATCAAATCATCTGTTGCCATCTCGAATTATGTCACTACATCTTTTGAATTTCTATTGGCAAAGTGTAAAATCCTATTTTTTTCTGGTTACTGAAGTTTCTTCGATATTTGTTCTCCTTTAACTCTGCATTTTCAAGGCAGAACACATTGTGAAAATTGATGTAACTACATGATTCGTCATCGTGCTCGAATCCTGCAATAGATGGATGTAACAATTTCGAACTTGTGAGTTCGTACTTGATTTAATTCATTATCTTCGAATATTACGAGGAGAGTTTGCATCGTAATTATGGATATGGGACGTTCTCATGCAGGAGAGAGGGGTCTCCTGTCTCCTATTCTTTTTGTTGATTGTGAAAATTCTGGATTACCCGACTTGACTTGTTTCTAAAATATTTATTATATGGTTTTGTTTAGATGCAGTTTATGCTATTTCTTGAAACATGGCAAGTGAGTGTAATCTTATGCCATTTGCTTTACTCTGATTCTTGAATTAACTGGTAACTTTGTGTCTTTCACAGTTGTTTGATCATTCATAGAAAATGTATTGTCTTTCACAGTTGTTTGATTATTCATAGAAAATGTATGCTAAAATCACAAGATTGATACAAAAATGGTTAACGTTAATGTTTGATTTTTAGAATGTCATTTATTCAATTGGAATGTTCTAAAATAGGTATTAATGTTTATTAAAAAAAAAAAAAGTTGGAATGGTCAAGAAAATGAGAGCTACTTTAAATTTCATATATGTTTTGTTGGGTTGTGCTTTTTCATAATACTCCTAATTTAATCCATATTAAGGCCTTTTTTTTTTTATCCCATTTTCCCAATTACACATTCATCTAATAAAATAATATCGTACATGAATGCAAAGCCTCTTCCGCTTTTCAACCATACATTTCCAGGTAATGATTTTTTTTTTTTTCACAAAATATATTCTCTAACCACACTTTGAGATTACCAAACAATACAAATTATAAAAAAAAATTGTTTGGACTCATGAGTCAGCTATTTAGCTTGTGAAGATTTTTTGAGAATTGATTTTATGAAATTGATTTTTTCGAAGAATATATGGTTACAAAGTAAGGAAAAGTAATAGGTTCATGTGTAGGATTATTCTATTGGAGAATATGATTAAAAATGTGTTTATAAAAAAAAAGTTAAAATATAGTACCAAACAGGGCTTAGTACCACACCAAACCAATGATTACCATTTTCATGGATGAAAATTTCGGCCACGTCATGTTCAAATAGGATTTGGAGATCCGTAAATTGTGGGCCAAATATTGAAGATTATGGCCTTCAAACTAAAGTATGAAATTGTTTGACTTCTTGAATTGAGAAAAATTGGGCCAAACAAATTCATTCCTTTTAATCAAATATAATAGAATCTTTAAATTTGTTATCTATAAAATATTAAAACATTTTCAATCTCTTTGACAAACTTAGCTCCAACATCGACTACCCCGAAATCTCAAAGGGTCTAAGCACAACAATAGTACATCAATTGCATTATTTTTTTGATAAGTCGGATCTACTTAAAGAATATCTTCATTGCAGCCCCTCCTCGGACGGACCCTAACATTGAACCCACCAGCCATATAGGCCGTCAAGAGGGGAACAAAAACAGGCCGGCCTGAATTTTCCGGCACAAGCTCAAACCGCCTTAGAATGAAAGCCACGACATACTTCATTTGAATAAAAGCCATTTCTTTCCCAAGACACACTCTTGGACCGGCTTGAAATACCGGAAACTTGAACGGGCTCACCGATTTTAGGACCCCAGGTTCATCGAACCATCGGTCGGGTCGGAACTCGAACCTGTCATTCCCCCACAACTCCTCCATTCTACCCATGCCATATTGAAAATAGGTCACCTTATTACCTTTATAAACTGGTGTACCATCTGGCAAAATGTCATCTTTTGCAGCATGCTTGGAGTCCCACACCACTGGTGGAAATAACCTCATGGATTCACATAAACAAGCTTTGATGTACTTCATCTCTTTTAAATCATCAAAACTCAGTGGTTTTTCGCCATTATTGCTAGAAAAAGTTTCATCCACCACCTGTTTTTCGATATCAGGATGACTGGAAAGTAGCCAGAACAGCCATGTCAAGGCCGCGGAGGTGGTGTCTCTTCCGGCCATCAAAAAACTTATCACCGTGTCTCTAACCATTTCATCGTCCAGTCCGCCCCCCAAAAACCTCGATAAAAGATCATTTCCTCCACCCTTTTCGAGTTTCCTTTTCTTGGATTGAATTATTTCATTCACTGAGCTATGAATAAAATTGACAGATTCTTTAAGCCTTTTCTCAGAGCCTAAATTCAGCGCTCTCTTGCATTTCCACACAGCAGAAACCGGCGCCACACCACGCATAGCGGAGAATTTGGAGGCATCATCGAAGGCCTCCGCGAGTGGCGGCACTGGGAGAGAAAGATCCAAACAAGAAGGATTGGTGCCTAATGAAACTTCACAAATAGTATCAAATGCAAACCTCCTCAAAACCTCTTGCATGTCCAAAATTGTGTTGTTCTCTGCAGCATTTTCGAGCAATGGCAGAAGCCTGTTTTGGACCTCATCTTCAAGAATTTTCACCACGAATTCTCTCAAAGACTTCGCACTGAATTCATGGCTTGCTAATTTGCGCTGGAGGCTCCACTTTTCACCATCAACATTAAATATTCCAACACCAAGAAAATCCCCAAGTAAATCAGTAAAGGGCTTCCCTTTTGGGAAATTCTCAAAATTTGTTTTCAAAATGCACTCAACATTGTTTGGATTTGCTGTAACAATGGTTCTTGGTGCACCAAATCTTTGTACTACAATAGTCTGTGTTTTAGATTCAGACAAGAGTTGTGTATACCAGTCTAAAAGACGATAGCGATTCTTGTAGAAGGATATGAGACAGCCAACATTTGAAGTAAACTTTCTGAACTTAAGATATGATGAAAACAAAAGAAACCCTAAAGAGGCACAAAGAAGAAGGGTGAAAAACATGATGTTTGAGCCTTTTTTTTGCAGTGAATAAGGAAGAAAAGGTTGAGTTCAAGTGTTGAAGAGGAAAGGGCTATATATACATATACAAATAGAGAGAGAAAGAGGTGGCAGAGAGAGACAGCTTATTGAATTAAACTGTTTTTATGTCACATGTTTATTGAGCTCAAAAGAAAATGTTATTGGGATTATATCATTGCTGATGCGGCTTTCATTGCGGGCGGAGGCCGGAAAGAGGTCGACGTAGAAAAGAAAGCCTATTTGTGGGCGGAGAGGATACTCGAAAACAAGATTTATATGAATATCTTTATGTTGTTATTTTATATATTTTATTATGTATTATTTGAGAAAATTGAAGTTATATTAAAGGAGATGAGTTCGAGTCTTTTTTAGCTCAAGTTTGGGAATGAATATAATCAGTTTAAAATATAAATCCATAGAAATGAGTGGTCGATCACTGCATAGTAATTGTGTGTTATACAAAATGTGTGAATATAAAACATGTTTAATCTAAAGTGTTTAATAATTTAGTATAAACGTGAAGGAACTCGTGGAAGATAAGATATAAATAAATACTCGTGAACTCTATTGATTGCACGAT
This sequence comes from Fraxinus greggii, assembly GCA_903798315.1. NCBI lineage: Eukaryota > Viridiplantae > Streptophyta > Magnoliopsida > Lamiales > Oleaceae > Fraxinus > Fraxinus greggii. Next base: position 4,996 of record CAIGRK010185686.1, on the reverse strand, counting down.
TGACACAGATAAATCCTTTTTAGGTATTTATAATCAATGGGTCTACAGCTTATATGATATGACTGACATGGTATTAAAGGATAATAATTGATGTTTATTTTAAATTCAGTGTAAATTTTTTTTTTTGAAGATGATATTTAATTACATGTGGACTCACTTTTTTTATGATTGACAAAGCTTAACATTTTTTAGAAGTGCTTTATAATATGTGGAATGATAATAAGTGGCTAGTAAGTTTTGAGTTACTTGAAAATAATTAGATGAGGTAATTAAAATTTTGACTAATGTCCATTTGTGTGAAATTAATATTGTATACTAAAATTGCACGGGATAACGATGCGAGGATGGAGAATAAAATATCAAAAAAAAAAAAAGAGAGATTTATGCACATGCTATATTCTTTTGATGGAACTTTTGTGGTAGGGCAATAGATGATATTGTGGGACACTTGTGAAAATATTTGATGACTTATGTTAACATTAGGGATAAGATGCTTGACTTTAAAAGCTAGTCCCTTCAAGAATATTAAAACAAAAAAATGACATTAACTTGCTACCATCCCTTCAAGGGATGATATATTTGTTGACCTCAAATTTTGTANATTAGATGAGGTAATTAAAATTTTGACTAATGTCCATTTGTGTGAAATTAATATTGTATACTAAAATTGCACGGGATAACGATGCGAGGATGGAGAATAAAATATCAAAAAAAAAAAAAGAGAGATTTATGCACATGCTATATTCTTTTGATGGAACTTTTGTGGTAGGGCAATAGATGATATTGTGGGACACTTGTGAAAATATTTGATGACTTATGTTAACATTAGGGATAAGATGCTTGACTTTAAAAGCTAGTCCCTTCAAGAATATTAAAACAAAAAAATGACATTAACTTGCTACCATCCCTTCAAGGGATGATATATTTGTTGACCTCAAATTTTGTATTTCCAACGTGATTAATAGATATCAAGGTTTCTTCGTCCACGCAAGCCTATTTTTGGACAATGGGACACGTGGCTTCCTCTGGTGGTGGTAGAGTAGACCGCGTGCATTCCGACAGTCAAATCAGTTGGGAAAATCAATATATTAGTGTGAGAAAGCTTTAGACTCAAGCCTTCAATGTCAAAAAAAAAAAAAAAAAGGGGATCGGCCTTGGGTGTTTATATTAAAAGAGCAAAGTTGTAAGTTAAAAGTTTAAACTTGCATTATCCTGAAAATGACAATAAGTGCGAGTTTTTATAGTAAAAGATGATGATTAAGAGTCATTAGATGAGGCGACATGTGGCCTCATCTTAGGGATGACAAAAAAACCAATTTAATCCGAAACCCGTGAGGCCCCACCCCGTAACCGCCTAATATGGTAAGCGGGGCGGGGACGGGGCGATGATCANAAAAAAAAAAAAAAAAGGGGATCGGCCTTGGGTGTTTATATTAAAAGAGCAAAGTTGTAAGTTAAAAGTTTAAACTTGCATTATCCTGAAAATGACAATAAGTGCGAGTTTTTATAGTAAAAGATGATGATTAAGAGTCATTAGATGAGGCGACATGTGGCCTCATCTTAGGGATGACAAAAAAACCAATTTAATCCGAAACCCGTGAGGCCCCACCCCGTAACCGCCTAATATGGTAAGCGGGGCGGGGACGGGGCGATGATCATTGCCGCGAAGCGGGTACGAGAATCATAGTCCCTGCCCCGTTACCTGTCCCGTTTAAAGTTAATTTTAAATTTAAATTTTTTATCAAATAAAAATAATAGATTTATCATATTTTTAAAGAGAATATAAGTTGGTTCTAACAAATTAGTCAAAAATAATAATATTTACTAAGTAAAGACATAAATGGGGCAGGGGACTACCCCGCCCCGCCTCTATCCCGCCCCAAACCAGCCCTATTCCGCTTTAAACGGGTATGTGGATGGGACAAGATAATAAAAATGCCTGATGGGATGGGGTTTGAATGAACGACCCGTCTCATACCAGCCCCGTTGTCATCCCTACCTCATCCCAACATCAATCAATCATGTGCATTAAATGCTGGTACTATTTTATTATCCATAATGCCTAACTAATGACTTTGGACTTAACCTGTGTAGCTGGGAAGGGCGACAACAGTAGTTGGTTGTCATATCAATCAAATACTATGGATTGCTCAGGAAGATTTTTTGCCAAGCTCATTTAGTGGTTCCCTCGCGATGCAAGCTCGGTTCTTACCATGGGTCAACACGGTTCATAGGGTTCAACGTTCTCACATTGGCTCGACATGTTCACAGATTCAGTCAAACTGCCTCGTGGCAATTTGACATAGGGTGTAAGGCCTTGGTTTGCTTGCCATGTAGGATTTTTGGAGCCTTATATTGCGAGGCATAAAAATAGTCCATGAAGTCCATCTATGATTGTTCATATAATGCGTGGACTTTTAGGTTTGCGTGGACTTTTAAGTTTACTTCTATTTTTGTACGTCTTTTGCGAAAGAAGAGGTAGCGCTCAATAGTCCTTGAAGTCCATTAATGATTATTCGTATAATGCTCAGACTTTTAAGTTGAGGTCACGATTGAAAATATTCGATGTTAATGTTGTTGACTGAATGAAGCAAAGGCGATGCCCTTGCTAACAGAGCGAGGCTGTTGAAGTAGTTGAAGCCTACAATAAGACTGAATGAAGCAAATGCGAGGCCCCTGCTAAGAGGGCGAGCCTCTTAAAGTAATTGAGGCCTAAAATAAGGCTGAATGAAACAAAATAGAGGCCACTGCTAAGAGGGCGAGCCTATTTAAGTAAATGAAGCTTACAGTAAGGCTAAATGAAGCAAATGTGAGGCCCCTGCTAATAAGGCGAGCCTGTTGAAGTAGTTGAAGCCTACAGTTAAGCTGAATGAAGTAAAGGCGAGGCCCCTGCTAAGGAGGCGAGCCTGTTGATGTAGTTGAAGTCTACAGTAAAGTTGAATGAAGCAAAGATGAAGTCCTTGCTAAGAGGACGAGCATGTTGATGTGGTTGAAGTTGATGGGACGCGTGTTGTAATGATTTGAAAACATCGTCTATTTCCAAGGCGCGATAGTGGAGCAGTATACGGGTTTTCAATTCGTGTATTGCATGTGCAGGAGTCATGCCATCTTTAAGCGCATGCTTAGCACATGATAATCTGAGCAGTTGATTCAAATTTCAACAGACATCTTTTGGTTTTAATGTGTTGGATGGGGGTACAGGTGTACGCCTGGGATTTTGTTGAGGCTTATTCAATGGTGGAGCTTCGTCTTTGTTGATTATAAAAGGGGAAACTTAGCCATTTTTACCTTTTTCACATTACAAAAATTCCCCAATCGCCTTAAAGATCATTTGCCATTTCCAGCCATTTTTACAGCTTTTCCAATGGTTACTTGTAACCAATCTTCCTTTTCGTACGTGCTTGTGAGTTGTGTAAGTTACAAACTTTTGTATTTTTCTTTTTGCTAACACTTAAAAATAAACTTTCCAATGGCTTCTTCGTCAAATTTGGGTACCAAAGGGGGGTCTTCTAACAAAGTTGATATGGTCACCATTTGTATCGATGCTAGCTTGCCTCCATTGATCCCTACTGACAGGATAATGGAGGCAATGAGAGGTCCTCATAGTGCATGGATGATGCAAAAGAATCCCATAGATTATAGCGTAAGGTGGGGGGTGGGGTTTCACTGTGGCGACATACATGGAAGATAACGAACTAGACATATTCAAGAAGAGTTATAGGATTCCAGCTATCATAGAGATGTTTGTTCCAATTGCTGATGAGCGAGCCAGTTTTCTCAGGGAGGGTTGTGTTGCTGTGAATGAGGCGATCATGTGCACTGGGATAAAGTTGTCCCTACACTCTTTCTTTAGGTATATACTTAGGCATTACAACCTTGTCCCTACATTAATTGTGCCCAATGCATGGAGCCAATTGGTGGAGGCCTTCCTTCTTTGGAAGGAGGTTATTCTTAGCGAGAATATACTTCTCCACATTTTCCAGACCCGGGCCTCTAGTGGGGGAGATGATTGTAAAGGATGGTACTGCATGAACCTCTAGTGTCCGCATTCACCCTTCATTTTGGGCACACCGACCATAATAAAGAATTGGAAGTTGCCTTGGTCCTGGGTGAGCGATCGTTGGCAAATAATGGAGAGTGATGCAATCCCAGAAATAACCTTGCTATCCAGTAGCACGAGTATAGTGAGCTTTTGTTTGCTATGTGTTTATTGTTGTATTTTGGCAAGCTGTATTATTAACTTGCTTTTTATGCAGTTGTAGTCAATCACTTCGAGCTCGAGCCGTCTGAGTGGGATAGCATCAAAGTTATTTACGAGCTGCCTGTTGAGAAGAGACATTTCAAGAACGTTGTTGGCAAACGAACCCTCTTCGTTACTCATTTGCTGATGGCCACCAAGGGTATGTAGCTTCGTAATTCATTGCATTAACCTTATGCTTTGAACAAACATCTAATGTGTGTTTCTCTTTGCAAAGCAACATGATAAGGAGTATATTAAGTCGGACATGTTCTTCATAAGGCGGCCGGGCGAGACGACGAAGAAAAAACCCTTAAGTACAATATTTGTTACACCTCACGATATAAGGGTCGAGAAATCTTACATGGCAAGCAAACCTATGGCCCACACCCTGTTAGTTTGACCAAATCTGTGAATAGGCCGAGCCGATGTGCGAAGATCGATCCCATTGAACTGTGTCAACCCTTGTGGTGAGAACTGGGCTTGCATCCCGGGGAAACCGCTAAAGGAGCTCGACACAAAATCTTTTTAGGCGATCCATAGAATGTGATTAATGTAACAACCCATTGCTCTTGCCGCCCTTTCCAGCTACACAGGTCAAGTCCAAAGTTGCAAGCTAGACATTATGGATAATAAGATGGTATTGGCGTTTAATGCACATGATTGATTGATGGTAATGACAAAAAGTCCCCAACTGTCGGGATGAGGCCACATGTCCCCTCGTCTAATGACTCTTAATCATCATCTTCTATTATAAAA